>VZTZ01021380.1:2148264-2173048 GCA_013400955.1 Drymodes brunneopygia | reverse complement strand
AAAAAAAAAAAAAAAGTGTGCCAGCTATTTTGTTGATGCAGATGTTATCCATTTGTATGTCATGTCTCTGGTAGTGATGTAAGTTGGTTTCCCAAATATAAGGCTCTCAATAAATCACTTTTCCAATATTGAAAAATAAATTTCAATGATGCTGCACTGAAAGGAGGCAGGGGGGGTGGGAACATGGGATGGGGACCTGCTCTGAGCTAATAACCCATCACTGAGAATAAGAATGTTAAATTGGCGCAATTCAAGCTGTTTTTCTTGCCTCTGCCCGAATCAACAGCAGTGAGTCATCACGGCAGACGGCATCAGCTGCCACAGTGCTCGCAGCGCCGCAGAGCACAGGCTGCCCAAACCTGCTGCTTTCCTCTGCTGCCGACGGGAGCGGGACCGATCCCAGCCACCCTCAGCACCAAAACAATGTTCGCTCCACGGAAACATGGGTTCAGAAGCCAGACACCCTACGTTTTATTTTCAATACCGAGGAGAAGCAGTGCCCTGCTCCTGTGCTGGGACGGGAGGCTGTGGGAGATAGGGCAGAGTCCGTCTGAGTGGATGCTGTGGTAGAGGAGCCATGAGATGGGTGCCCAGGGCTCCTGCCTGGCCAGTCCCAAAGAGGCAGCCCCCGAGGATCTGAGTGTTGTGGAACTATTGTGATAGTGACACCAGAGCCCTGCCAGAGGAAGCAAATCAAAGTTCTGATTTGAGTTCAGGTTTGAGCCTGCCCACACCACCTGCACTCTGGCCACCCCTGTGCCACCGCAGCACTGCCAGAGGCAGTGGGGGCAGACCCAGCATTCCACCTCCCCACTCCAGCTCAGTGAGGGTGCAAGTGCAGCAGGGTCAGCCCCAGCTGAGCTCTGCCAGCACCCTTGGGGCCTGTGGAGCTCAGTGCCTGTCTCACGGAGAGCAGGAAATCAGGTGAGGAAAGGGGAGTCTGGCACCGTGGTGCCCTGGCCCGTACGAATTCAAGATAACTCCTGGCATGTCTCCAGCCCCACCTGCACAGAGCTGGTCAAGGTAGGTGGGGTCATACCCCTTCCTCATCTGAAGGTGGAGTCCCCATCCACTGAGATATTGTAAAGACACGTAGATGTGACACTTGGGGACAGGGTTCAGTGGTGGACTTGGCAGTGCTGGGTTAGCAGTTGGATTAAATAGTCTTAAAGGTCTTTTCCAACCTAAATTATTCTATGATTCCATGATGAGTGCCCAGGGCTCCCATGATGGCCCTGCAGGCAGGAGGTGCCACCACTGCCCACCCCAAAACCTCCTGGCAGGAGGACCAGCACAGTGCTTGGCAGGACACAGTGGGCATCCTGGGGCAGTGCCAGGGCTGCAGGCACTGTATGAGCTCTCTCTTCCATGCCTGAACACACACACGGCCAGTGACTGGGGAATACCTGGACTTATCCAGGAAAGCTGCAGGACACAGATGTCACAGGGCAGCTTTTGCTGAGCAGCCTGATATGCTTTAGAAAGGAGGCAGAAAGGCCTCAGTACTTGTCATTTTCCAGGCTTGGTCAGCACAGCTTTGGAAAAGGTCAGTCCACGGCTGGAGCTGACCCATGGTGCTGGCATGGAACAGGTATGACCCTTAACACCAGCAAAACCAGAAAATGATGAGACCTGCTGGCAGGACCTGGGAAGGCCGAGTTCAGTTTGCTACAGAGGGAAATAGTCCAGTAGTTTTTCAAGGGCAGTAGAGATGCCCTTTTGCCTTGGAAGTCCTTGTCACCACAGTGATGCTCTGCCTCTAGCTTTGGAATGGAAATGCTATTGAAGTTAAACGAGTAGAGCTGAAAGCTGCTGCTCCCGCCCGGCCTGGGCTGCTCCTACACACAGAGCCACGGGGTGGGGAAAGCGTGAGCCTGCATAATCACTGCTATCAGCACATCAGCCCGGCTGACCGCTCTCCCGGGGCACTCTCCCTCCAACACCGACCTCACAGATATCAGTCAGCCAGCAGGCAGATTAGATTGATTGGATTTCTGCATCTAAAGCTGATGCTGATGTCCACTGATTGGAAACCACTGCAGAGCACGGGCAGTTAAACAGGAAGGTGTTTCCCGTTTATTTCTCAAAGGAGATAAGGGTACTCCATAAGAGGAGGCAGAGGAGACTAAGCAGCTGAATTAGCAAACAGTTTGGTATGCTTCTGGTCTGAGGGTTACAGCAGCCTGAGGAATTTGCTAATTAGATGTGTCAGATCATTATCTTGCCAGCCAGTGAGTGAAAAAGGAATTTAGTCTAAGCACACGTTTTTTTTGCCACTTGGAAGCATACTTGGCATTTCTGCCTCTCCTTGTGCAGCTGTGATGCTGCCCAGGGTGCAGGTCATGGATCCCCCAGGCTCTGTGGGACACAGGGACACAGCCACCCCAGCCCCTGGGGTGACACTGCCTGCAGCCTTGCCTCTTGCTGCTGCAGGAAAGCAAAGGAGGACAAAACATCAGGGTTTGGGAGTTTTTGGTTGGTTGGGTTTTTTGTGGTTTGGGAGGGTTTTTTTTTCTTTTATTGTTTGTTTGTTTATTTGGTTTTTTTTATTGTTGTTATGTTTTTTGATGGGGTTTTTGGTTGTTTTTTGCATCCAACAGACCCCTGAATAACATCTCAAGGATGGTGCCCTTTAGAAAGGATTTCAGTCTTTAACTGCTTTCAGTCATAAAGGACCACATGTTTTGGATAATACTGAATTAGTTTAAGAATACATCTTTGATTTTCTGAAGGGGACACTGTGATAGATTAAGACCACAACTCCGAGTCTGTCTCTTCAGGTCTGGTAGGGGGATGCCAAAGGAGGCTGTGACCCCATGGGAAGCCCAGGCTGGAGCAGGCTCCTGGCAGGACCTGTGGAGAGAGGAGCCCAGGCTGGAGCAGGCAGTTCCTGAAGGACTGCAGCCTGTGGGGGACTCATGCTGCAGCAGTTTGTGAAGAACTGCAGCCATGGGAAGGACTCACATTGGAGAATTTCATGGAAACAATCTCCTGTGGGAGGGACAATGCTGGAGCAAGGAAAGCGTGTGGAGAGTCCTCCCCAGGAAGAAAGAGGAGGAGGAGGAGGTGCTCCAGGCACCAAAGCAGAGATTCCTCCAGGTGCTGTGGTGCAGGGTGAGACAGGCTGTGTCCCTGCAATCCACAGGGACCCACGATGGAAATTATCCCAGACAGGACTACAGCAGGAACCCCTCGCTCCAGCCAGGCTGGGAACAGGGGGAGGAATTCAGAGCCATGGCAAACTGAAAGTCCAAAGGGACTGGGGTGGACATCCTGCTCTGCTCTCCCCTGACATACAGCATGGGGAGTTCTCAGCTGAAGAAGCTGAAACAATTGCTTTTGAATACGTTCCAAAACTAATTTAATATCTGATGTCTGCTGGGACTGGGTGAGTCACAGCACTGTGATGGGACTCTGAATGTGCTGCAATTTATTTGTACAGAAGTTTAAATAAGATTGATGGGGCCATAAAGCCATTATTGAAAAGTCTTCATGGTGGGGCCCAGAGGGAAAATGAAGCATAGCAACAGGCTCTTGATTCTGTAACATCCTCCCACCTCACTGTGGGGTTGTGATGGTGGTAGGCCTTCTTTGTCAGCTGGGTTTGTGTCCTCAGAGAGTTGTGGGTGGCTGTAGGCTGGTGTGGATGCCTGGGACTTGTAAGAATCACCAGAGCTCTGCAAGAAGAGTTCCCAGGAGGTGAGGGGTGGCTTGTAGAGCTGTGTCTAGTAGAATCATGGAATAGTTAGGGTTGGAAGGGACCCCTGGAGACCATTCACTCCAATTCCCCTGTCAAGGCAGGGTCATATGGAGCAGGAATGCATCCAGATGGGTTTTGAAGGTCTCTGTAGAGGGAGACTCCACAACCTCCCTGGGCAGCCAGTTCTGGTGCTCTGCCATCCTCAATGTCAAGAAGTTCTTCCCCATGTTGAGGTGAAACTTCTTGTGTTTTAGTTTATGTTGCTGGACACCACTGAAGAATCTGGTACCATCATCTTAGTACCTGATTTGAGATATTTATATACATTAAATTAAAAGTCAGTCTGGATTTTCTGGTTTGATAGGAGATTTTTTCAGAAATTGGCCTTGAGGAAGAAGGCTTGCAGGCCTGGTGACATCTGAGGCCAGCACAGCTGGGATAATTTCTAAGTGGTTCCAGTGCCCAGCAATGAACCCCACCAGCAAATCCAACCAAGCTGGAATTTGTAGACTTCCCATCTGCCACCAATGCTTTTGGAAGCAGAGCGAAAGAAATTGGATGGATGGTTTAATAAAACTAGGAAGGATTATTGGCTTTCGTTTGCTTTTCAAAGATTAAGAAGCTCTTTCAAGTGTCTTCATTTACCACCTAGATATAGACCAGCACAGACAAATTCATTTATGGTGCAAGGTATCTCTAAAGGTCTTTACATTTCACGGTTGTGAGGTATCAAACCCCCAGCTTTTTTATGATGATTCATTCCAAGTAAGATGTAAAGAGCAGCAGCAAATATCTGTGGAGCTGTGGCAGTCTGCAACCACAGGCTGAGCATCCGAGCGTCCCAGGCAGATCCACTTTCCCAGGAAGTGCTCAGTGTGCTTGAGTGGCAGGGATGGCCCAGGGGGGGTCACGACAAGCCTGCTGAGAAATGTTTACAGACCTCCTATTTTGGCTGAACCCTCTCCATCTGGGTTTGTAGAAAGGTTCAGTGGCAGCTGCTGCCTTGAGGTTTCCAATGCTGCATGTGTGGCTGACACGTATGGTATTTCCCACTTGGAAATCTCTCTCCAAACATGCTGAAACCTCAGCTTCAGGGCAAGAACAAGAAAGACCTGGGATGCACCAGGATTTCCAGCTGGGATATTTCTATCATTACTGGATAAAAAGTGCTGAAGCAGAAAGCTTCTGGATAATTCAGTCTGCAACTGGGTGTGTGTGAGTCACTGATATGTTGACACGTACTCATTTTAGTAAAATCTGGTGTTTGTTTCACTAGTAGTGTTGATGTACAAAAGGCATTGAAATTAAGTGCTGCATGTTAAAGATCAATTAGGTTTTACTCCCACTGAAAATGACATTGGTATTTGGAAGTCATGTGCACCCACGTCCCCCTTATGCTCATGGACCCAGCTGCAGAGAGGCCATTTTCTCTGCAATGAACATCAAAATTTAGTTTTCAGCTCTGCTCTTTCTCCATTTGAGCATGTTTCTGTGTGCAGGGAGGAAGGTCCTGAGAAGAGCAGGTCAGTGCCAGCAGGGAGCCACCTGCTGCTCGTCAGACCTTGCTGCCTTCTCCTGGGGCTTCTTTTGGGTGACCAAAGGAGCTGATCCATGTCATGTGTGCTGGCTGCAGGTGGAAACATCACCTGCCTAAAGAGCTGCACTCTGGGGTCATAACAACAACTTAAGGGGAGAAGAAGAAACACCATCCCAGGTACCTGCAAGGGAAGTGATGTGGGATGAATTTGCAAGGCTGGTGCCCGTGGCTTTGTACTGCTTTTTTAGAAAAAGACATGAAGCAGGAGAATGTGTGGCAAAGGTACTTGTCTGGGTAAGAACCAAGAACACTGAGTTAAGCTGTCTCACTTCCCAAGGGCATCCCTGTGTGGATGTCACCAGGCTCTGCTCATTGCTGGTGTGCTCCTCTGCTGGTTTGAAGCAGGGGGCTCTTAGTGCTGATTGTGTACTCAAGTAACTTTGGATATAACTTCCCCAGGATCTTGGGCCACTGCTTTAAAAGAAAGTGGTATTTCAAGGAGTTAAACACACCTCTGGGATGCATTATTCAAAGTAATCCTTAAATGTGGGGTAACACCTGCCTGGACTTTCCTGTTCCTGCAGCTGGTGTTGCAAGGTGAAAGAGGCTGTTGCTCAATGCCTGTGACTAACCAAGCCTTCCTGCCCTCAGCTCTTGGCAGGAGCACACTCCTTCCATCCCACTTCAGCTCTGCTGGAACCCGGGGTGCCCAACACAGTGCTCTGAGTGAGCAGACCTGGGCCAAAATACTCAGGAAAGGGAGTTGGGGGGTACTTTTCACCCTGATAATTTCCCTGATGTGATTAAGGGGGCTGGAGAGGGGCTGCAGTCATGGAGGAAGGGCGTGCTCAAGAAATACCTTGCTGCCAAAAGAGAAGAGAGGTGGACAAAGTGGGGTGATTCTAGCACTGGATCAGTTCACTGGAGTGGTTTTGCACTGTGCCTCCCCAAAAAAGGTGTAGTGGCCCAATTTGGGCAGGACTGAACTGGTGGAGAGGAGGCACTCCCCTTGAGATGAGAGCAATGTGCTGGGGCCAAACACATTGAACACAGGGTTCCTTCCTACCATTTCTCCCTCTTCCAGACCTAGAACTTCAAACACTGCTGCATAAAGTCCATGGACACCTTTTCCTGTGTTTTGGTTTATGATCTCTGCCATCCCTGCTTGAGGAGAGAGGCAAACTGGGTTTGGTACAGATGAGGTACAAAAGTGATTTCAGCTGCCAGGAACAACAGGCTGAAGAGACAGAGGGAGGTGTATTCTCTGCCTGGTGTTTGTAGATGTCATTTGTCATTTCCAATAGTGTGCATGATCTTTTCAGTTTAATCAAATTGCTCCTTTTAGCACTAGATTTGCCCGGGGGCTTCTTTCCATTCCTTCCTCTGTTAGGTGAGGATCTAAGGCGGGCAGGGAAGAGCCCGGCTTCGGGCACAGGAGGGGCTGGGCACAGGGGAGCCGTGTGTCAGGGACTGCCGGCAGTGCCGCTACCTGCCCCGTGCCGCTCCCTGCGGAGCCCCGGAGGAACCCTGGGCCATTCCAGGCGTTTGTGGGCAGTGGCACAGAGGGCAGCGATGAGGAGCTTGACGTCACCGGCCACGGCTGCTCGGCTGTCTCGCCTGCTGGGGACTATTTTTAGCATTATCTCAAAAGTGCCTCCTCGCTGGCTGTAGTTGCTTAGCAGCCGCCGCGCTGGCGTGGTGAGGATGGAACGGGGCTGATGAATGCACACGTGCGGAGATTTCCTTGCGGACTCCTCGCAGCGCTGCCGCCCGTGCGGGGCGGGGGTTCTGCCCCAGGCGCTGCTGTCCCCCGAGTGCAGCGGTGACAAACTCCGGGGGGCTCTCGCATCCTCTGTCCTGCGCTCACCCCTCTGGCAAGCAGACCCTTTCCCTCTGGGTTTGCTCTGTTTGGGAGCAGGCATCAAAAAAGGGGCTTGGGCTCCAAACACGCCCCTGTGGAAGTCCCGAGCCCACAGCCAAGGAAATGCGCTAAACCTTGGCAGGATGCTTTGTTTACTCTTTGGTGAGCCATTTTACTTTCAGATAATCTGTTTTCTCTGATTTAATGTAGAATTGCATGTGTCTAAAGCTGCCTACCAGGACTGCTAGTGTCTGAGAGGAGAATTATGTTTGTTGTAAAGTCAGTGATACCATCAGTTAGAATTAGGGCTCTCGGAAGACAAAGGGGGTTATTTTCTTGAACTCAAAACTCTGGAACTTAAACTGTATCTGCTCAAATTGATCAAATCAGATTGCTGAGCTACAGATAAGTCTGTAAATACATTAAGCTGAAGAAAGATTTCTTTTAAGTCTCCATGCCCTGACAGGCTCCTTTTTAAAGCAAGAAAATCCTGAAATGAGTTACTGCAGGTACGAATACAATACACACACAGGGCTTTTAGGGACTGGTTTCCAAAATGGCAGGAGCCCAAGCTGATGCACAGTTGTAAGCATGTCCCATAATCTGATAAACCTGAAAAATTAGGCTGAGGCTGTCTGTGCATTTTGGGGTGAATCCTATTCCTGTCTGCCCAAGACCCTCAGGGACATCTGCAGCTCCTGCTCCTGCACTTGCATCCCCTCATCATGTGTGACCAGACGTGGGAGCATGTCCAAACTGGAGAGTGGTGATGCAGAGCCACAGGGCTTTGAGCACAGGCAAAGGAGGCTCTGGGAAGGGGAAGGCAGCAAGGGTGTGCAGGGAGGGCTGCTGGAGTGGGAAACTTTGATCTGGGCAGCTGAGGGAGGGACTGGAGGCCTAGAAGCTCCTTGATAAGGTGCTGCCTGGTTATCAGGGAGGGGTGTGCTGTTGCAAGGACAGATGCTATTTCAGGAGGATACTGCTTGTGAGACAGAAGGTCTCTGTCAGGCACAGAACACTGATGGCAGGAGAAGGTTTCTGCTGTGTGTCAGAAGCTGCCAGGAGGAGTCCAGCAGCATCCAAACCAGATTTCTGCTCAAGGGACATGATCACTCAATATCACACCCTGTTTAGTCTGGAGTAGGTTATGCTGCTGTGTTTTACACCCAGGATCCCATCTGGAGCATCTTCACACCCCTCCTGGGCTGTGGGTAGGGATAAGAGGTGTGAGCACTATCGCCCAGCATGAAAGTCCTCTGTGCATACCTGTAGCCTTATTGATTTAGCATAAAAGGCAGAAATCAAATATCGATTCAGCCTTATTTGCCAGCTTGGTCCCCAGACCATGCACTTTTAGAAAGCCATCTTACATTCTTTCTGCAAGTGAGAGTTGTAGGCTGCCACTGTTGGTAAATGTCAGCCAAAAATTAAGTAGGGTGTGAGAATGGGGCAGTCATGCATTTCCTGAAGTTGAGGGTGACACCAAGGACCTTTCCTGTAGCTCGTGCTACTACCCAGCTTGCTGGCAAGCTGGCTCAGAGCTCAAACAGTCTGAGGAAAAGTAAAATCCAGTGCTACACAAGTAGTACACAAAGAATAGTTTTTGTTTGTTTATGCTTGGCACCCTAGAGTAATCTTTAATCACTTAAAGATTAAATGGCAATTTCTGAGCTACTAGAAACACAGCATTTCAGGAAAATTGTTCCCCTAAAGCATGCTCAAGTGATGGAACTGTTCCCTCTCACTTTGTCCTCTTTATCTGATGTATAGTAAAGGATGTGGAGCCAGTCACTAAGTTGTTTTTCCAAACAATCCTGGGAAAGATGGATCTGGCAGACAGCAGCGCCAATGAGTGGAGAGTCCTGTCCAAGGCAGTGAAACACAGGTGTGCTTTTCTGCCATGGTCCCCAAGAGATGATGGAGAATCAGTGCTGCAGTATCTGTGCTCCCACTCCTCTGCAATTCCAGCCTTGTTTTCAGCGTCTGGCACATGTCCTGGCTGAATCAACCCAGCGTGTGCCCGACTGTCTGCACAGGCATGCCCCGGGGTGGTGCTGGAACAGTAATTCCGTGCCTTTTGGCTCCTGTTTGTCACATTAGCGCTTGTGCCCGTATCGATTATTCTCAGACATGGTGCAATGCTAAAGCTGCAGGTAAAGCCCCTCCCTCTGCCCCTGTGAGACACTGAGAGAACAGGTTTGTGTGCTCTCCTTCAAAACAACTAAAACCATGAATGTGTGCGTTTGCCAGCCCAGCCCCTCGCCGGGCCTTTTGATGTGTTTAATGAAACACTTTCTGCATTCAAATTCCAGATGCCTCTCGCTCTGCCACCTGCCGCCAGCTGCTGCTGACCTGGGTTTGCTGCAGCTGGGCCCAGGCCTTGGGGGCTTTTTCTATATTGCAAAATAAATTTGAAATAAGAAATAAGGTTTATGTAGTTTAGGACAAGGCTTTATCCTACTACTTGTTTGCTTGAGGCTCTTTGCTTTGGCAAGCGTGTCAGGAGTGGGAAAGGAAATGAGTGTCACCATTTGTCACGCATTTAGTAATGTTGCATATAGAAAGGTAAATGCCAAGCGTACATATGCCATTTTATAAATAAATGCTGGCAAGCAAAGGCGATTTCTACCCAATTATATGCCCTTTTGGATGTAAATGTTATGTATGTGTGGTAATATTTGGCCATCTGCTGCTGACAGTAAGAATTGCACGGGCATGGCAGGAGGGAGCCCCTTCACACTGGCTCCTGCAGAAGCTGTAGCCAGGAGGGGGGACCCGGGGGACCCCAACACCCTGAGAGGGGTTGAGACCTGCTCCACATGGTGGGAGGGGCCTCACAGCCTCATCTGGGCTTCCTGACATCTAAAGAAACCTAAATCCAGGTTGGAGCTCACCATCTTGGTCTGTAATAGCATCTGTGGCTGGCACCCAGCAGCTGACCCTGCTGGCCCGTGGTGAGCTGTCCCAGGCTGCTGGGGAAGTTTGTGTCTCTCAGTGGCTGCAGGGGGTTGTAGGAATGCATTTGCCTGATGTCTGTGACCTACAGGGTCATGGACAGCACCTGGGGACAAAACAAGGGGACAATACCTGGGTAAGAGAGGAAAAGGAGAGGTGTGAGGAGAAAGAAGGGGAGATGAAAAAACTCAGTGTGGGAAAGGTCTAAATTAAAAGGTGGGAAAGTTGGTACTGTGCTTCACAAAAACACTTCTTTAAGAGGATGTGATTTTGCAGCGTGACCAAAGGAAGGCACTCAGGTGAGCTCTGACAATATCTGAGTGTCTGATCCTCCTCCCATCAGAGGGAGCTCTCAGAAGCTCATCCCCACAGCAGGTACTGAGGTGGTGTTTTAGGTGGTGAAAATAGAGGACGTGTCTTTTAAACCCACACAAACATAGTGAGTCAGGGAAGGTTTCTAGAAGAGAGATAAAAAAATAGCACAGCCATTTTCTTTTGATCTTTCCTAAACATGTTTGTTACATCTCTTTCTGCTCAATTAACCCTGAATTTTCTCAGCACAGCCAGAGTTCTGCCCTGCAAGCCCATCCTCAACAGAGGCAGCTGAATTGTTGGTCTGTATCAACCTGTATCAACCCTGAGTCTCCAACATGGGCTGTGAGCTGGGAGGACATGTCCACAGTTAGAGTTAGAATGGGGTAAGAGGTGGCAAATGCATTGCAGGGGTGCTGGATCAGTGGAGTTCAACAGCAGTGGGGTTTCCTGGCCAGCCAGTGCTGAGAGCCTCCAGCATGCAGAGCAGTCCTCAGGGTGTGCTTGCTGCTGCTCTGGTCTTCTTGGGGGAGAAGGGGAAATTCTCATCTGTCAAAACCCCCCAGCCCCTGGTTCAACCCTGGGGTCATTCACTGCTGCAATGGATTTGTGTCAGGTGGGGACTCTGATTGCATTTGTATAAACATGTATTTTTTTACTTTCAGCTGTCATCACTTTGAAAATCACTTCTATATATGACAGACAATGTATTGATTCACTTCAGCTCATTTGCTTTCCAACTTAGTTTTTCATTTCACATTTCTCAATGTCTCACTAGAAACCATCCAAGTCTGTGCTCTCCCTGTGACAGGGTGCATCCTCACACTCGACAGCTTTGGATACATTTTGGACAAGAGATGTCAGCCACAAGGCTTACAGCTTGACTTTTTATAAAGACCTAAACAATTTGCAAATTCTGGATCGAGCTGCTGTTTCGAGCAAGTGCAGCCCAGACTTGCAGAGCTCGAGTACAGTGTTGTTGCTGTTTTGTTGCAGCACTATGTTTTTCTTTCAGTTTGAAGTGAAAAATAAACCTGCAGGAATTGGTGGAGAAGAGCAAGGTGCTTGTGTTAGAGGTATGGGGACAAACTCCTTCTTATGGGGCCCTATAGGGGAGAACCTTCCTTTGACCAAAAATCCTGTGCAATTCCTTCACCCTGCTAAGTGAAAAGCTTTATGCTCTCTAACCACAGTCCTTAATTGTAAGTGAAAATCTTTCCACACATGGCAGAGATCTGTCTGTGGCCTACAATAGCAATTGTATTCCAATTTCCTCTCTTATTTGATAGTTTAATAATATCCTGAGTAGCACTTAATGCTACTGTTACTCTTGTCACATCTGGTACAGAATGAATATCGATCCCTTACAAAGCTGGACACTGGGATATTCATGAACACTTTCTTTTATGCTGAGCTTGTTGTTGATATATTTAGGGTTCTTCTTTCAGGTCTGTTTCTATTAAAGAAAAAAAACCTCTGAGAAGCAAAGGCAGGAGAAAAGGCAGTTCCACATTACCGTTCCCAATGTTCACCCTCTTGCCCTGCTTACCTGTAGCTCAGCAGAAGTCAGCTGAGACACAGAGCCTCTGCCACTGTGTCAGGCTGGGCCAGTTCCCCCTTTATATATGGAATCCCCTAACTCCAAGGAGAGTATTTGACCTCTAAAGCGCCTGAGCCACTGGTAGAGCCTGGGATGGTAGAGGTGCACTCTGTGTGTTTTGCCTTGGGGAATCCCTGAGCTGTATTTTGGGCTGTTATTCCCTGCTCCAGAACCAGCTGTGTTGCAGCAACAGCAAGAGACTCCCCAGGATGGTGAGCTGCAAGGCTGGACCAAAGCAGACACAGAGTCATTTCTTGCCACAAGACACAAGTGGTTTATCTTTGTGGTATTGCTCACACAATGTGAGCAAGATCTGTGCCTGGACTTCTGAAGACTGCCAGCCTTTCCCACATGGATATAAGGCAGTAAGGAAATCTCCCCTGTTTTTTTAGATGAATTGTGTTGTCTGGGCCTGACCTGTGTGCAGGGCTGTGCTCTCACACCAAGTGCTCTGAGCTCTCTTCAAGCACTGTGGATTAATTGGCTTCCCAGGCAGGCACCTTGTGCCACAGTCTGGCTCGTTGGCAGCCTTGGAGGTATTTTGCCATTGTTCTTTTTCACTTGGCACACAAGTGTCTGCACACAGTGCCCAGAGCAGTCAGGTCCAAGTCACTGATGACATCATGGTCTCTGGAAGAAAAGCTTCCTCAGGGAGTAGGGCAACGTGTGCAACTTTGGGCTAAGAAAAATAAAAATCCACTGTTTCTTGTAGAAAATGAAAAATATGCTCAGAAAGGGGGTAATAACACTGACTGCTAGCAGAGAACGTGCTGGGTGAGCCCAAGGTCAATGTGGTGTATTTTATCCTGCCCCAGCAATTACATGTGTAGGATGAGCCCAGCTCTCAGCAAATTCATCCTTGTGCCTTGGTGGTCTTTTCCCTGTCACAGGGGCAAACTGTGGTCCAAAGGACCTGCCAGGATTGAGCAGCAGCTGACCTAGAGGAGGGGAAGGCTCCTCAGCAAGCCTCCTGTCTGGGGAACCTGTCACTTCAGCCCTAGAGCCCCAGGTACTCACTGTAGTTTCCCTTTTCCTTCTTTTTCTTTACCTTTTTTTTAAGCTTTACCCTTTTTTTAAGCCTTTTTTTTTTAAGCTGGCAGCAAACTGTAAAGTCCTCTCTGCTGACATTGCTGCAAGACAATTCACAGGCTTTTCCTGGTTTCCAGGGAATATTGCAAACCCCAAGGCAGGGAAGAATCAGCAAGGAGGGAGGGAGGGAGGAGGAGCACGGCCAGAGCTATTCAACGGTCCTGGGAGATTTGCATCCGTCAGCTAATAAATGCAGTAGGACAACAATGGAATTAATTTTAAATCACCTAAACAATCAAAGAGCAATTACTTCATTTAATTATAAGCAGGATGAGGGAAACAATAGGGTTTAATTTCAATAATACCTCTACCAACTCAGCTATGATTTTAATTTAATTTAAAGTGACAGAACTTCCTGTGTTGCAATACTCTGCCTGAAAATACCATGCTTTACCTTCACCATTGAGTTGATAAACCATGGTATGGACTTTGCTTAATATTCAGCACCTAACTGAAAAACAAAACAGGGCCCAACACTTTGTTTTAAAATTATAATCCCAAGTCTGTGCAGCAGAATCTGTTCTGAGTGCCAAAGTTCACTGGGAGAACTCAGCACTAAACTGAATGATGATCTGCTCGTTTGGGTATTACTTATTAAGAATATCTTTTAGATCCCCCAAGTATTGTAGCTCCTCTACAGAGCACACAGCTATCATGGGCTCTCCCTGAAGGGGCTGAGCACTCAGCAAGATGTGAGGGGAGTCTTCCAGTAGTCCCAGGCTGGACTAATGTATCAAAATCTGGGCAAATAGAAAGAGACTTGAGAGCAAAAGTAACAGCTGGATTTGATAGCTGCACGTGAGCTGGTGAGTGTCACAGCTGGAGAAATTTTGGCTTGCTGTCTCCTGATTTTTGCCTTTGTAGTTGCAGGTTTTTTGGGTTTGGGTTTTTTTGCTGATATTTTTAGCATTATTTCAGTTTGGTAGCATTTAACTTTGTTGCTATAATAACTGCTGCAGAAATTGTCATGAGGGAATTTATTCTGTCTTTATGAGTATGTTTGCACTGCATGAAATAAAGAAGGCCTGAGGCAAGCTATTGAAGAACAAGGGAAAGACAAAATATTGACTTAACAATTCAGTGAGCATCATCTGCCCACTGTGCTGAACAAGGCATGGGTCCTATAAGAAAAATCGCCTTGATCATTTTATTAAAGAATATCTTGAAAGACAAAGAGACAGGAGGACTGGAGACAGCTGCATGGCCTAGAGTAAGAATGGTAATTTTTGAATACTTGACTTCACAGCATATGAATATATAAAATTCATGCATGATTCATACAGGTATGCAAAGGAACTGATATACCCAGACACATATTTCCAACTCACGTAAATCAGTGATAGTGGTTTAATTTATTTGTGTCTTGGTGCTTGTTGCTTTTATTAAGAGCAGCCCTTTCTGATGTCCTGAGTCACTTCAAGGAGAAGGACATGAGGATCCAGCTTTAGCTCCTCCAGGCAGCTCTCTCAGTCCCATGCCTGGGTTGTTGTCAAGGAGACATATCTCTGGCATACATCTTCTCCGTGGTTTCTCCTCTTAGTATGCTTTTCCATTGCTATGGAGACTATCACAAACTCATTTAGCAACTCCCAGTGCCCCACGAGGAATGTGTATTTCATAACTCACTCCTCAAAACAAGGAGTGCTGTTTAATTTTTGGCTGCTCACCTGCAAGTCCAGCCTGGCTATGCCAGGGACTGTCTGTGCTGAGCCCTCATGAGCTGACACAGCACAGCTCTGAGTGCAGGGCTACACAAAGGTGTCTTCAGTGGGGATGGTTTGGAAGCTGAGATAAGCCTTGCATGTGGGAGGTAGACAAATGCTTGCCCTGGCTATTTGGCATGGCTCTCCAAGCCCAAACCCCTTTTATTCTCCAGGTCTTCAGTTGGCATTCTGCTGAGTTCTCAACACAGAGGAAACCAAGAAGAATGCCTAACTCTAATAGTGCAAAGGAGAGGGAAACGCAACCACTCTGCTGGCCTCTGTTGCAGGGCAGGAGAGGGGACCAGTGCAACAGGGTGCAGGGAAGCAGTGAGAGGGAGGATCTGCAGCTGGGTTTGCTCAGCTCCAAGGGTTGTCAGCCTCCTGGTGCTGCAGATGGGCTGCACCCCCTCAGGGCAGCACCCCAGATAGAGTCAGCCAGGCCGTGGCACTTTGGCTCCCGGAGAGCTGTGGGGCAGCTGCACTGGAGACAGCAGCAGCCCAGCAGCAGCCTGGAGGAACCCAAGTGTGTGCACTCAAATCACTTTGGCCAGCACAGAAGCGTAGGCTTTACTGGGAAAACCAAGATGTAAGAGAAGTTATCATTCAGGATTTACAACAGCTGCTGCACAGGAAAGCAGTCACTGCTGGGCTGAAGGGCCTGCAGCAGTGGGTTTGAGCACACCTGAGTATCTTCCTTCTGAGACAAACAAGGGGGAAGGATTCTTGCAAAATGGTCCAACAGGGATTTAATACCATGGGAAGATCCTTTCCAAAGTGGATGCAAGTAAGCAGGCAAAAATAAATAGGGCAGCCTATAAAATAATCAAGTCCCATGTTTAAGGTGGGAATTATAGCTCTGTGGGTCTTGCTGAGATGGCAGCTGAGGCTGCAGTTCCCAGCTCCCTGCCCTGCTTCCCCACTCCAGTGCACAATCTGACATATTAGCATAATCCTCAATTCCAGTTTGCGTTAATATGTCAGTCTATGCCCTGCAGTACCTCAGGAGCACACACACTGTCACGTGGCTGCTGGGGCTAGAAGGCTATAGCAGGGCTCCAGGATGGGGACAGTGACTCCGTTACCCTCCCTGTGTAAGTCAGAGTCCATCTGTACCCAGAAATCTGTAAGTAGCCAGACAGTCTCCAAATCTCCACCTTAGTGCTACACAGGGCCATAAATATTCAACAGGTACTAGGAACAACTGAACCTAGCTAACAGAACATAAATATATAAATAAAATGAAGTAATTAATCAATTCAGTCATTTTACAAAAATGTACAAATTTACATATTTTACTAAGGCGCGTGATTTCTAATGAAGTAGGGTTTGGGAAACCCAAAGGATTCACACACACCCTGTCACTTATGCAAATCACTCTCTGTTCACTGATTTATAACATCAGTTGGCTGCACATGAAATTGCTTTAAAATGCTGATGTGCATCTCCCTGCTGTGTATTGGGCTGTTTCCATGTGCTGCACTGTGGCTGGCTCAGCACAGCCCAGAGCTGGGATGGTGTAGGATGTGAACCCCAAAATCCCCCTCTGTGTCATGGAGCCACTGTACCAACACACTCACAGGTAGTGGAGAAGGAAAAGAGGAGGGAAATCCATTAGAAATCTACCCCGAGCAGTTCATTTCAGTGTGTCTCAGCAGTGATGGGCTGCTTTGTAATTTGCTTCAGTGCCATTTTTAATCTTGTGAAGTTCAAAAGGTAAAGGATATATTTCACTGAAACTCAGATTTTTTGTTTTCAACTTGAACACCAGATTTGAAGGGAGTCAATTATGTTGATCCAGGTAGTACCCATAGAAATGTATATATGTACACACCACACATGGGATTGCATTTCATGAGGTATGCCCAAACAGCAGTTCCATCTTCATATGGCTACACTTCTCAGAGTCTTTTTTTTGTCTCAGCATGGGTTTTCTTCTGGGTGTTTAAAGGCTTGGCTTGTTCTTCAGCTGTGTGTTGGTGAGAGCTTACAGCCAGGATTTATGGATTTGCAAACATGTCATTAAGGGGTTGGTGGACTGGATCTGCATGCTTGCAGCTAAATTCCATTTATCAGGAGAGTAGGTGTTTAACTAATGGCATCTCAGACAGGGAATAAATGCAGGGCAGCTTCTAGTGTCAGTGTTTTACAAAAACATCTGAATGAATGAGCTGAGAGAACAAAACATCGACTGTTTTTATATTCAGTGAACAGAAATAACAAGAAAAAGCACCATGATGAAGCACTATCTTTGTGCATTAGTGATCACTGCAAGGTTCATTTTATTCATGCTGAAGGATTGCCATTTCTGTAAGACTGCAGAACAAGTTCAAGGAACTGAAAGAATCAAATAATTGCAAACCATATGTTGAAAACAACCTAACTAATATCCCAAATAAGAATTTAAAGGAACTTCTGTGAAAGAAAACAGTAAGTTTATGTAACATTTCTGGCTGAATGAAAGGCTGTTCATGTTTGTTAACAGGGCTGTAATGCTCTGTGTGCTTTGGCTGCATAAACTGTGGGTAAGGAGGATGGCAGTGCTACAGGGAACTGGGAAAAAGTGTAGCATAAATGTGCTCTAGGAAAACAATGAGAAAGAGAAGGAGAGAGATGTGCTTTGTTCAAGGCCTCATTCTGCTTCAGATGATGAAGGTCTCTTCTATAGCAGAATTATTAGACAATATTATGTCATGTTGTGCTTCAAGGTGCAAACCTGATCAAGGTCTGACTATTCTAAACATAAGAAAAAAAAGTAATTTCTGCCTGCAAAGCTTTAAGATATACAGCAGTTTATAGAATAACATGTTTTTACGTGGGAAATCACAAGTAGTGGGGACTAAGGAGTATGACAAAATAAAAAATTGAAAGAACATGTCAATAGGGCTTGATGAGATCTGCTGTCTTTCTTCTGCTTATTTCTGAGAAAATCTTTGGAATTTTCTCTGTAAACATGCAAAAATTGAATTAAAAGAACTTTCTGAAGGCTGAAAAAAGCAAAATTTGAAAATGGGAGAAAAAATCAGCAATCAGGTTGACTGGGAATAATGTGTGCTTTTCATGCACAAAGCCATATGCTATTTTTTTCACCCTGGCCTGGAGATGAGTCAAAGCTGCTTTTGAAGGAAGCTGTGGTTTGTAACGCTGTTGTTAGAGAAGCTGCAAATTGCAGTGATTTATACAGGGCACTACGGGAAGACAATTTGGTGGTTACAATGCGTGTATGTTATTTGGGAAATCAGATTCTCTTTTACATAATGCTAGACAGCTCTCCCACACCAAGCTTTTCATAGGCTCAAATGAATACTGAGTCCTTGCACTGCGTGTATCTGACAGTAAAAGGCAATTTATCCTCCTTTGATTCGGACTGAATTGTGTCATTATTCAGACACGGACAGAGCCTTTCTCATAAAAATAACCTGCAATAACAACTATGCAGGTGAGATTTCAACCAAGCAGTGCCTGGGGCCTCAATTTCCCGTGTGGAGACTTTGAACCCTCCTAGGTTTGCTCTAGATAGTGCCAGTGACTGCTGTCACAGGGATGCCTGTCCTCTGCAGCACCCTGGTTGCAGAAGAACGAGAGAAACTGCTGTTGCTCCCTGTGTTCACCCTGGCTTTATCCACATGCCACAAATCTATCCAACTCGATTTGTTTTCTGCTGATGAGTGTTTTTCCACCCTCTTGGTGTGTTATCGTGAAAACATCCAGAGATGTGAAATATTTTGTCTTTTTAACTAGTTTCTTATGAAAGCAGAGCTTACATGGTCCCTTGGCCAGCAGATGAGTCATGGGTCCTCTAGGAATTACTTTTGGTCCCATTGCCAGCTTTGTGTTTGAACACCTTAACTTGTGAGTTTCCACAAAAATGCCCTTCAGGAGGGCTGTGAGAAAACCTGGGTGGCACTTGAGAAATATGTGCAGAACTGACAGATAATCTGATTGTACATCACACATAAAATTAGTCCCACAGAACACTGTCTGAGTAAGAGCACTGAACTCTGAGAGATAAGGACCTGATGCTTAAATCTCTCTTTCTGGACTCATGGCTCCCCTCCTTCAAGCTCTGATACTGTTTTTTCTCATAAAGGCTGGTTATCGAGCTGTCTCACGAAGTATGACTCAAGTGACATCTCTACTGATCTCATCAAAGTCTCTTCCAGAGGCTTCAAGGAAAGATGGAGAGATGAGGACTCGGTAATGTTGAGATCTGAAACACATTAAAAAAACAGGAAAATAAACCTAGAAAAAGCAATTAAAATTGGAGAAGATTAAAGGATAAATACCTTGGGGGAGTTTACTGTATGTTTCACTTCTATTTGTACTGCACCTCTTTGACCAATTTTTCTTTTCATTTTCATAGCACTCCACTATCAGCATAAGCACTAAACTGAGCTAAATTAACAAGTTGGATTCATTACACCATTCAAACAAATTTCCCTGGGCTTATTACACCTTAAAGGCTTGATACTTTCCTGGCAGCCTCTTCTAAATTACCCTTTCAACAAACATGACATAAACTTGGGTCTGCAGAGCATGAAAATTTATGTGCGAGAGCAGTTATTTTAACAGGTGGAAATCCTCAATTCACCAGAAAGGTGAAGCATCAAGTGCACCATTAATTTTTCAAAAGGGCTTCACAGTATAATGGTCTTGTACTATTGGCATCCACGGTGAGAGATAACTGCTTCTTGCTGCAACTCTGCCTTTCTCTGCAGTGCAGTACAGCGCACGCCAGCTCTGCTCCAGCATTTCACAATGTGCAATTGCTCGTGAGCCCCGATTCAGCTTCTCCCTCTTGCAGGATGCAGCGCTTCTCAGGCTTCTGCCCAGGCTCTCAAGAATAATGCAAGCAGCACAAACCTCCCCACAGCTGCCTGAAAAGCCAACTCTCGCAGCAGCATGAACGGATCTGCAGCCATGCTGCTTGGCTTGCAGGCAGCAACATCTCGGGGAGGACCTGAGGCACGGCACCGTCTCACTGAGCAGAGGAGAGGGAGCTGCTGCTCGTGGAGCACCTTGCAGTCGGTGTGAGTAAAGGCACTCCCGGCTCTCAGCCAGCGCTGTCTACACATCAGACATTCAGCTGTTCCAAGAAGTCTGATTTTTGGAGATGCTGAGCAATTTCTGTAACTGAGTTGTTACAATGCTGTCAATTTAACTACGTAACACACTGCAGGCAGACTGTGACATTCCTCTAAGGAGTTCTGTGTGGATTCCAAAACTCAGAAAAGGATTGCTGCAGTTCCCACTCTCCTGAAACCAGCATGAAAACTATGGCTTTGGGCTATCTCACCATTTTTACCCTGGCTGAAATTTAACAGATCTAATGTGTCTGCTTGTATTGACAAAAAAAAATTACTCTCCTACTATTTTTCCTTGGACTTTCAGGACCTAAATATTTAAAGGCCTGAAACTGGCTTAGGTTATGTATTTGTCAGGTTGAAATTACTGCAAAAACTACTTGTTTAGAAACTTGTCACTTAAATGGAAGTGCTCAGTTTGTATGTTATGTATGGCTGTTGCTGATAATATGTAAATAATGTCTAGGACGTTTAAGGAAGCATACACTTAATAAACAGAAAAACATTTTGTTAATAAACAGAATATGAAGAAACGATTTATACACCCAAACAAGGACTAATGTAGTCCATGATGTAATAAATCTATGACAGGATGATGTCTGTGACAAGAACTCAGATATTTACTCACTTACATAATGCTACTTACCTAGGAGATGTGAAATGCCTTAGAGATGTAATAATAATAAAGAAATTCAGGATAGCAAGTGCTAAGAAATTTAATGCCTTGTATTTGTTGCACTGTTGTAGATGAATACTGTTCAGGAAAAGATATCCTCTAAAAGACCTTGAGGAAATGGAGCAGATGGTTGCATGTGCTATCCCACTTAAATTCAAAGTGGCTTTATAAATACTCAGAAAAAATAAAATAGAGTTTTCCTTAGTCTTTTATGCAAAGAAAAGAAGGTAAAAGTTGATTAATATTCAAATTGGAATTCCAAAACAAAACATTGACTTTTTTACACTAAAATGATTTTCAGCACAAAACTGGGAGTGAACTAATGGCTCAATATGCATTTTTATTAGGATTATTTGTACCTTGGATATCTGCATCAATACACCTCATAGGATAAGGAAAAATTCCAGTTTGGGATGAGACAAGGTAAGCCTCAATAGGGGCTGCAGCATTTGCTGCTGATGGACAGTGTCCCTGCTGGGCAGGGACCTCCATGGATCCATGTTTAATGAAGAGCACAGTGGGAGTGCTGGGGGAGCTCCTGGGCACGCGGGGGCTGTGCCTGCACCACGAGTACAGCGTGTTCTGGACACCCTGGGCTCTCCACGCCTGCACAGATTGGCCTCACATCACATGTGCTTTGAGGCTGCTATGCCCAGAAATTAGTCTGTGGGGCCACTCAACTGAAAATTTGGTTGGTTATTGATAGAAATTGGATTCTGCCATCAAAACAGTGGAATTGGCAGGTATAGGGAGTAACTCCTCTAAGAATCCTTTCTAATTTTTAAGAGGCATCCATCTGAAATACACAGACTACAGGATCTTGGCGACTGTTACTTCTCTGCTCTAGTTAAATACTGTTTTGCTCCTTGGCTCCTGTCCTATTTCCTCAAGAGGAAATAGCATCTCCTTCCCTCTCATGGTTGGTGATTGTTTTTCTCCCAATCTGTAGCTTTGTTATGGATCAGAGGGAGCCAAGGGCCAGGAGTGACTTGCAATCCTCAGCACATGCTGGTTCCTCCAGACATACTGCTTAGTAAGGAAATAAATTAGTGAGGGGTAAAAGACACAATATGGTGCTTACCACCCTATTTCAGCACATTAAATATATACAATCTGCACTTCATTCCAACTAAAAATAACACTCAGATTAATGCAGCTTTCTTTGATATATTAAATTGAGAAATCATTAGCATGAATTATAAAGCAGAAGTGTGGTTTGCAGTGTCTGTCACTCCAGAGTTGTGCATTAGGATGGATGTGGGCAGTTTGATGGAGTGGACTGAGCATACACCCAGGAGTGAGACAGGGCACGTATCTCCACAAGTGTCATCAACTCCTTCTGAAATTTAAGGCAGGTCTGTTAAGTACATATATTTCTATTTTGAGAGGGTCCATATTTAAACACTTCATTTTTTAGCAAAACTTCACAATGTACAGCTCTAACTGATGTCTGTGCTGCTGAACCAGTATCCAAGTTCCAAACTTGAGGACTGAAATTTAGAAGGCAGTTTTCAAAAATCCTGGCCTCAGCTTCCCTGGGCTCCTTAATTCCTAGTGTGATATCTGAATGGCCTTATCCATCTTTGGCTGGTTGAAATCTGCTACTGAGAAAATGCTACAGGAATAATTATTACTCTATCTCACAAATCTTGATGAGCTTTTAAACTTGTACCTATAATACCATTCAAATTTCACAATACAATCATCCTTGTACAAACAAATCTAGAATATCTTTTATTTTGGTGCCTAGATAAAATTTTAAAGTTTTAAGGCTGAGCACAACAGCAGTTTAGAAAGCTGAACATCACAGATCCATTTACAAATGGAGACAAACTGCACTCTGAAGAGGGATCTGCATTAGACCACACAGACCGCAGCAAATTCACCACTAGAATACAGGATTTCTGACACAAAATTTACTCTACTGAACACTAAATCAGTGGCTCTTAAACTCTTGGTGTAGGCAGGCAATTGTTGGTCATAGTAGCCAGGTTGCTTTCTTGCCTCCCCTTGCTCAATTAATTCGAAGTGTAGTTAAAAATACATTGCTACTATTACCTTGTCCCTCAAGGGATTCATGTTGTTACCACTGGGATGCTACTCAGTAATGAAACTAAAAGAATCACCTGCTGCCTCACTGGGGCGGAGGATCTGCCTGACTTAATTGGGAAGGGTCAGCAAATTTGCAGCAGGTATTGTTGCTATACTTACAGAAAATAATTTTGTAGCATATTGTATAATTCTGGATGTCCATCTCAATTATAAATGATGGGAAAAAATCTGTCCTGGCTCATGGAATTGATTGGTTTTGCAAAACTAATTCACCTAAGAGACACAAATGTGCGTCAGTTGAAAATCAGACTGATGGGCAGGGGTCATTGCACGTGGCAATGAAAGTGGCATTTTATCGTGATGAAGCCTTGTGATATAATCTTTTTCCTTTTTGTCCTGAAATTGATTTTGAAATCTCCATGTCTTGCAGGCATTGTTTACTGACTGCAAGCCAATAGGACTGTATCAGCAGGATGAGGGCTGCCCAGCAGAGTCCAAGGGAGGCGGCAGGATGCCATCTGTCTGAGTGAAGGCTCCAACAGAACCGTGGCATCTTAGGAGGATTTCTAATATGGAAATAGGCACAGGAGAATTTCAGAAGCCTCCTCAGGTCTTGCAGTGGTCTCAAGCCTTGGATATTGCAATTTTAAAAAGATTTTGATCTACCCATGTCTCTTGGCAAAATATCTTACCAAAGTATTATGGTTTTTCATAACTAAGGAATATTCTGCTGTCAGGAATTGGACTTACCAAATCAGCTAATGTAAGTTTCCAGGTCTTGCAGGAGAAACAAAAATATGCCAGAGGCAATGTACACACCATTTTGGGGGAAATGTCCTTAGAATATCTACCAAGTGGAGGCACCTTTTTTTCTCTCCTCAGATTTATCTGCCTTCCTGATAACAGACAGGCTTTGCCAACAGTAGGCACCAAATGCCCTTCCAGCAACTGTGAAGATGGCTTTGGAGGACAGCATGGATAACCATGGAGATACATGGAAACGTACCCAGGCTTAAAAGGACACTTTTTTTGCTTTTGAAATGCATTTTAAAAGCTTCCTGTGATGAAGACGGTGAAGCCTTAGGGGTTCAGTTAGTGTTTAATGTGGGCCTGGACAGCTTTCTTCTGATGGCAGCTGAACATCAGACTCCCTGCAACTCATGCACGAGCGACGTGTGCTAACGGGGAGAAGCATGGGGATGGGGATCTGCTCCATTCGGAGGGACACAGCTCCCTGCAGACTCCAGCGAGGCGTGGGGCAGCACAGACCCACGGAGGGAAGGTGGGAGACGGCAGCAGGGCAGAGGTCCTCCCTCCAGCCCCGCTCAGGTCCCGTCACCCCGGCTCCTCCCGGGGCTCAAGGGCTCCGGGCTCCCCTCATGCCCAGGGAACCTCGGCCCCTCAGCGCCGGTGGCCGAGGCTTTCCTCAGGACTCGGGGGTCTGGGATCCTCTGGCTCCCCTCAGCACTCGGGGTTTGGGATCCTCTGGTTTCCCTCAGTGCTCGGGGTCTGGGATCCTCTGGTTTCCCTCAGGACTTGGGGTTTGGGCTCCTCTAGTTTCCCTCAGGACTCGGGGTTTAGGATCCTCTGGCTCCCCTCAGCACTCGGGGTCTGGGATCCTCTGGCTCCCCTCACAGCTGGGGGCTAGGAGCCACCGCCTCCCGCCACGTCCCGGGCAGCCCGGGGCTCCTCAGGGTGCCAGGGTGCCCTCGGGGCCCGGGATACCCTTATCCTCAGGATGCGAGGACATCGTCTTAAGCTGTGCCCAGGGAAGGTTTAGGTTGGATATTAGGAAGAAGTTCACAAGAAGGATTAGACACTGAAATGGGCTGCCCAGGGAGGCGGTGGAGTCACCGTCCCTGGCGGCGTTTAAGGAAAGACCGGACGTGGCACTCGGTGTCATGGTACAGTTGACGTGGTGATGTTCGGACAGAGGTTGGACTCGATGATCTCAGAGGTCTTTTCCAACTCCAGTGATTCCGCGATCCCTTCACGCTGGTGGCATTGGGATGCCCTGGCTGCCCTTCCGCACGGGCTCCCCTCGCAGCTGAGGGGCTGCCACCGACTCCCCGCAGGGCCGGGGGCTGACACCCCTCACACCGCCCCCACGCCGGCCACCCGCTCCCGGGGGAGGCGCCGGCGGAGAGCAGCGGGGACCCCCCCGGGCGGGGATTCCGTCCCGCGGCCGCCGGAGGCGGAGCCACCGCCCCCGCGCCCC
>VZTZ01021380.1:2084655-2148231 GCA_013400955.1 Drymodes brunneopygia | reverse complement strand
GGGCGGGCGGGCCCAGGCGGCGGGACGGGGCCGCGTTCGCCGGAGGCGGGACGGGGCCGGCTCTGTCAGTGCTCGGCGGGGTGGGAGCGCGCCCTCCTCCCCCCGGAGCCCCCGCTCCCGCGGCCTGTAACGTGTGTGGCCGGTGGCCGGTGTGTGCTGCGGGTAGCGCGTCCCTCCCTGGCGGCCGCGGGGCGGGCCGGGGGCTGCGGTGGCTGCGGAGCGGGGGTGGGCTCGGGTCCCTTATTTTCAGCCTGTTTTTCAGCTAGGGAAGAACTGAGGCTGTAGGAGTACTCGTAGTCTTCTGGGGGTTAGCAACATACTACATAGGTTTATTTTGTTTTATTTTTTAATCTGGGGAGAATAGTTGCTCTTAAAATGTGCTGTAAGGCTTTACGTGTGTTTACACCTGGCACGTTTTACTAAAATGCAAAGTCAGTTTACTTCTTTAGTTAGATGTAGAGGGTGTATTTCAGGTCTTAATTATTTCTAATGTATCTCATGCCAATGTATTTGTTCTACTTCTCAGCCTTGCTGTTTTCAGTGTCATTTAAATAAATTTGAAATCCTAAATCCTAAATAAATTTGGTATTTCTTACGTTTTTTTTAAATATGTGGATTTGAGGCTTTTTTAAAGTGTTTTTGAAAGTTTAACATGACATGGGACCCTACTTACAAACTTTCCAGAAGAGAACAGAGTAGCACGTGTTTGGGAGTATATTGACAGATGAAGGTCCCTGTCTCGTGCTGTTTGGACTAGAAAAATTGGGTGGATATGAAGGTCACTTCAGCACTTACCGTGGAAGAAGCTTTCCTTTTGCTTGAACAGCTAGCAGCAGCACAGCCTCTAGGGCCAGTGCTAGAGGCTGTTCAATTCTTAATGGTGTGTGGGGCATGGTTATTTAAATTCTAATTTCTTCTGTAATTTAAATACTTGGTCAAATAGCTTACTGTTTTTTTCCTCACTTAAAAACTTATGAATTTCATTGGTGACATTTTCTTAAAACATCTAGATTTTTTTGGGAGAGAATTAAGAAGACTGGTCTCTTACTCCTTACCTACTACTTTACTTCAGATTTCTGAGCTGCCGTCTGTAAATCTGGGCCCTAACTCAGATGACCTTCCCACCTAGAAGAGACTGGATGTGTCTTTGCAGTGGATGGCTTCTATAAATGTGTTGTGGTTTGATATATGAATTTGTCTCGAGTTCTATCTTTTTGTCTAAAAAATGCATCTTACGAGGGTTAGGATGCTGATTTTATCCAATGTAGTATTGCCTACAGTCGGTTCAGTAGTGTTAGGGGTGAGAGTGTAGCTGCAGAAATGCTTTGCCTGCTGATAAGGCTGGTTTAAGAAGTTACCTTCATGTGTGGCTCTGGTGTGTTCCCTGTGCTGTGGTCTGGAGCCTCCTTAGCTCTCAAGTACAGCTGCTGTAACCTGGGCTGCTAAAATAATTGTCCACAAAGCCACAGCAGAAGCAAAGCTCTGAGAGTACTGGGGAAAGTGTGGCAGCCTAAGGGAGCCTCAGCATGGGTAGGACCTTGTTTTGTTTCCATCACACACATGTGTGTGATCAAGAGCTTCTGCTAAAAAATAGCCAACACCTCTACACTGACCCTGTCGCTTTTGGAATTTAACTTTATTCTTTCCTTTAAATACTACTTTTTTTTTTTCATTATGATGGGGGATACCAGGAATCAGAAATGTTCACACAGTCCCAAATGCAGCACATTTTCATCTCCATGCAATACTCCATTTTTTTTACATCTCAAAAAGATTGGTGATGGGAAACCTGAGTCTAACTATGAATTTAAGGACAGTGCAGAGATTAAATCAGTCTTTGTTGATTTGGTGTTAACTAATTTTTAAAAGTGATTCACATGCATGGTTGAAAGGAGATCTGTTACGTAAACCTGACAGTCTGTGTTTCTTTCATAATTTGAAATATAATCTTGGACAAACTCCACAACACAAATATACCCACATATTCTTTCCTTCCCCTTTCTGCTGACTGTTTCATTTACTTCAGGTGATATTGCTGGTAAATGCTTTCTTGCAGGGCGTGGAAGAGGTGAAGGAAGTAGCCCAAGTAGTGAAAGCTGTTGTAATTGTAGTTGTTTCAAGTTCCTGAAGGCAAAAAAAGGAACTGCTGATACATGGATGTATCATCAGATGAATTGTGTTTTCAAATGCACATTTTTGTGTGTGTAAAAATGACTGGATTGATTTTCATTAGTAAGTCCAGATTCCTCTCAGCTTCTAGTAATGCTAATTAGCATTGGGGCTTGTGGTGAAAATGGTGTGAAACTGAAAGTTAGAGCACAGAGCTTTTTTTTCTTTAGGAGAAAAAATAAAATTAGATTTTTTGTGTGTGTGTGCAGATGCAGTCATGCATCAGATGCGCATGGACTGGTTTTCCAAGTGTGTGTACAGCTAGACCTCTCTGTGTGTTACAGAGGAAGAAGCTGTCCTGATATATAGAGGCAGATTCGTTTGTGCATTGCTGTGTACCAGACTCAATTAACAGCAACACAAAAACTTTGCAGACATATGTTGTATGTGACAGAGAGCAGCGAAGGTTTTTTGAGAAGGCTTGATAAGATCTTGTACCCCCCTTCTCCTAATCTTTGCAGCTGTCTAGACCTTTGCTTCTTTCTTTCTTTTCTCATTGTTTGGCAGATCTCACTGCATTTTCCCTGTTACAACTTTCAGGGCAAAAATAAAATCAGTTCAGTGTGCAGGCCTTGTGTGTGAACAGACAATTTGTTGGAGTACTAAGGGCTAATTATGTTCTGAAACAAGCAGTGCTACCCTTTGGGATTGAGTGCAGGGTAGCAGATTAGCAAGTGCAGGGTGCACCATGGCATTCTTAGGTGAAAGTGTGAAAAGGAAGGTAAGATTTTAATTAACAGGACCTCTCTGTCTCTCCTATCATAAATGTAGGTTAGCAGGGGATGATGTGAAAAAGTGTAAAACAAGATCTTTCACATCTGAGCAAATTTCCGGAAGAGTCCTGTTAGGTTTTAGTACTGAGATACTGAAAATTATGCGTGTCCTTCTCCTACAATGTAAGTCAGTGTTACAAGTTGCTAATTCCTGTTAGCATGATGCTTGCCAAACCAAGTTGCTGCCTGGTCCTCATGGGTCTGAACTTGATGAGACGAGACAGTAAAATATAGTCTCCTTCCAGGTAGCTTGTGGCCTAAGCAGGGGAGCATTTTGGCTGGAAGTTTGTAACTGTGGAAAAGTACCCTGTCTTTAATTACAGACAGGTTGGGAGATACTGGCAGGGAGCAAAGAAACTCATTAGACCAAATGGCCCCGGAAGGTGCTGTTCTGAGCAGTGCTTTTCACGTGGCTGTGAAGGGCAGAGGCGTGTCTTTTAAAAAAGCAAGCACTCTCTGTGGGAATTGTCTGATCGTAGTGCTGGATCCACGCAGTGAATGACAAACAGGTGATAGCAGAGGGTGCTGTGTAGAAGGAAGGTTGAAGCAGAGACTGTTTCTTCTGTGCTTGCATGTACAACAAGGCACCTGTAAAACGTTTGTTAGAAATAAGCTGAAACCTTAGTTTGCACAGATGATGCTGAAAGTTGACAATGTGGAGGTGTTTGGGTGTAGAGTCATGTAGGATGAAAGTGGGTAAGACTTCTCTGTCTCTTCAGAGGGTAGTTGAGAGAGAGGAGAGAGCAAAGACTGAGATGGAAGGGAGAGAGAAAAGGAGTCAGTAATGTTGAAGGCAGCTCAAAGAATGAGATGCAGGATCAGTTGAGAGATGCTGTTGTGAAAACATCAATGGAAGCAGATTCAGTGGACTGCATGTGGGAGATGCTGAACAGGAATGGGTTCAGTTCTGGAGTTGCAGCCATAATTCTTGATTTCCTTTTACCTCTGCGTTAAATACGCTGCTAAGGTTGGGAAGGTGTGAGATCAAAGAGGTTTTTTGGGTTTTGGTAAAATGGAGGAGCTGAAATTTGTAATGTAAAAACCTTTGTTTTCAATGTGAAGACAGAGGAGGATGAGATGTGAGAAAGATGAAAGAAGATGAAATTGTGCCAGTGGGAAGCAGAAGAAACTTGGAGTGCAGATAGTTTTCCATACAAGAGCAGCCATGCTAAATCAAACCAAGGATTTAGCTAGCATAACATCCTGTACCCCAAAATGTCTGTTGGAATATACCTGTAGAAAAAGAAGAGGATGTGTATATGTAATACCTTTCCCTGACATTCCCTTCTAATGCTCATCATGGAACAGAATGAAATTGGTGAGCTACTGTCTAAAAAGGGAGTGATGCTGAGTCAAGAGGTGATTTGAAATGCTACTGTGATGGTGGGTAGGTGTCCAGCAGTGGAGACTGCAGAATTGCAGTAGGAAAATAGTTAATTAGATAGGTGTTTCATGAGTAGAAAACATAGCCACTTGCATTCTCTCAACACAGGAGCAAAAGTAGGCTTTGGGGTGGGCTCAGCCAGGCTCTGGCTTGGCAGGGTGGACTGAGTGACGAGAAGACCATGGCAAAAGGAAGCTCTGCATGTCAGTGGCAGAACAGTCAGAAACTTGGTGGGAAGCTTTTGAGTGGATACAGTGACTCTTTCAAGTTTTAAATATTTTACTGATAAAGAATTTCAGTAATGAAGAATTTATCTGCATAACAGCAAATAAACTTGGCAAATAGAGCAAATAAGCAAGTAAAATCAACTGACTTGAACAATAATAGAGCTCATACAGAGTTGTCTCAGAGTAAATCTTTCATGTAGGTTCTGTACTTGGAAATAAAATCAGATAGGATAATTAAGTGATTTTTGTCTCAAAATAATGTCCATATGGCAGGGTTGTTCTGAAAAACCTACACATAATGAACAGTATACACCAGATTGTAGCAAATTTCTTGGACAAAAATTCTTGAGCCTTAACTAAAGAAACAGTATATTTTTGGTTGATCTGTTTTTCTTTTTTTCTAGATAAAGATTTTCTTTTTTAAACTAGTTGCTCTCAGCCGTGCTCTCTTCAGTCAGACAAATTGGCAAGTCAAATCATACTGATATTTTTGATGGAATGAGATAGTAGACTTACTTTTGAAAAGTCTGTTTCCTTTTGTATGCCAATGGAAAAAAAAAATAAGCAGCCTTTTTGGAGAGGGAGGACACACTAGTGGCCATTTCTGCTTATTTAGGTGGGTGAGCTATTTTCTTTTTCTGATGGATAAAGGCGGGTTTAAAATCACCCTGCAGAAAACTGAATGCAGTCTCTTCTGTTTAAATGGTATTGCTAAAACAGTGTCTGCAGCCAGTTGGTGGTTATAGGTAATCTTCCACCAGAACCAGACACAGATGAAAACTCTCATGTGAGCTCTTGAAGTACTTTGCTTTGTCTCCATCAGTGAGCTTTTCAGGTGGAAGTAGAACAGTGCAGTCTCTCATAAAGTGCCAAATAAGCTCTGAAAGCTACAGTATAAGGTAATCATAGTCATGTTCATCCTTGCAATTTCCCATTTTGACTTTGTCTGATATAACATTTGTATTTTTACTTTGGTTTGTCTGTTGCTAACATTGTACATTGAGACTCTGTTAATATATGATGTTTAAGTCTGTGGCAATGTCAGTGTATGTAACTTAAATTTGTTGTTACATGGGATAATGCAGAGCATTAGGTCTGTCATGTAACTTGCCATCTGCTTGGTGCAATGCAATTTAAGTGGAAATATCACCATGTGAGCAGGAACAGTGCCCTCCTGAAATGCAGGCATGAGCTGAGGTAGCCAGCAGTACAGTTCTGCCCATTGCCTGGTGGAATGGCTGGAGGGAGGCAGAAAAAGTAATTATTTGTAAGACTTTGGCAAGTACCTGAACACAGAGTGCCTGCCTTTAAGTTATGAGGGGCTGTCTTTCAAAATCGTAACCACATTCCTGACATGAAAAATGGTATCTTTCAGAAATGGATCTGGAAATTCAGTGTCTCTGCCTGTGCATGCAGTGAGCCCTGTGTACCCAGGTTCCTGGGGCAGGGAGCACAGGGACAGGTGACAGGCACTGGGGTCACAGCCCCAGGTCTTGATGAGCTCATGCCACAAGTTCCCAGAGTGGTGTTGCTGGAGCCTGCAGTACAGCTCTGGAATTGCCTTCCCACCTGAGAAATGGTGTGTGCCACTGGGCAGCTGGAAATGCACAGGGCCATCGGGCTCTGCTTCTGCTGTGCATCTCCTTGCAAGCTCCTGCCCCTTTGAAATCCTCTTTCCGAGCAATATGGACCGTAGCAGCCAGCTGGGTCACAGAACATCAGCATCTTTCTAGGATTTTTTTTTTTCTCTGACTCACAAAGATACCCAGGACTTTATATCCTATCTAAGATACACATTTATTGTAGTGGGAGCAATGTTTTCAGTGGGCATTATTGTTTCTTAAATTGATGTATATGGGACAACAATTACATATTTTTTACTAAAGTTGGACTCACCTTTTAGTTGATGATAAAGTGTGAGCAGGTTGGCTTCCAGAAGCCAGAATGAAGTGACTGTGTGGGTTTTCCCAGGGAAACAATAGGCTCAGAATGGAAAATCTTACAAAATGTTCAAAGGCTGTCCTGTGGGAAGTGGGGTTAGCTCAGGACATGTGTAGTCCTTCAGTTGATTGGGACGCACAGAGCAGTGTTAAAAATTGTACACTTAATCAGCTTTTCTTCAGACATAGGAATTTCAGCCTTAATGGTTGACAATTGGAGATGATTCAGTTTACAGCGCGTTGCCTTAAAAAAAGTGATGCCCTTTGGGAAGGTAAACGTAAGAAACCATCAGTACTTAAATTTGCCAGCTGAAAATGTGTCAACTTCTTTCATTGAAAGACTAAAGTAATTGCTCAAAGTGATCTGGGAGGTTTTAGGGCAGGGAAAAGATCTGGGGTCTCTGGAAATCTGCACATGATTTGGGCACGTTTAAAGTTCATACCATGTGGAGGTACACTGCAGAACTTTCTTGTTCAGCATAGCTTCGGTGAATGGTGATGGCCCAATTACATAAAGATTTTTACAATCCTAGTTAACTGTCGTGAATAAAGACTTTTACTGAGGCTTTGCCTCCAGAGTAGCATAGCCTATTTTATAAATAGTCCAAGCAAGTGCCCAACAAAGCAGTAGATGTGATGGCACAGTGAATACTGAATGAGGAAGAGTGTCTTGCTGAGTATGTCTAAAAATGAACTTTCTTACAGTGCAAAAGGGAATAATACCTGCCAAGCAAATCTAATATCAACTTGCACTGTGAGAACAGGGCAAAAGCACAATTTTCTTATTATTCTAAATTGATAATATAACATCTTTTAACATTCTCAGGAGAATAAAATGCATGTTATTAGTTCCAGTTGGTTTTGCAAGCTTCAGTGCTCATGATATTCCTCTTCCAGTTGTACTGAGGCCGAGCTATATTGGACAGTAGCAAGCCTTTAGGACTGCTTGAGTAGGAACTGCTTATCAAAAAGTTTACCTGTGTTTTTCCCTTTTGGCCTTGAGATGTATTTGACCCCTTTTCCCTAAATTTGTGTACCAGTTTTAATCACAGTGTTCTCTTGAAAAGGATAAATGAAAGACTTTTTCTCAAGAACATGTGGTGTTTATCCTTCCACAAATTGTAGTTAATTTACAGGAATTATCTGTCCTGCTTTTTTGTTAAATAATCAAATGAACTATCCAAGGCTTTAAGTAAAAATAGTAGATCTTTAGAATTTGCGTAGGGAAGGCTTGCTGTGAATAATCTGAATCGTCAGATTCCAAATACACTTGAGTGGAGCAAAATTCTGCTGATTCTCTCTTTGGATGGGTATTGCTTTATTTGTTTTAATGTCAACGCCACATCATTGCTTGTAAGAGTGCTTGTGATTGGTTGAGTTTGCATTCTGAAGTTTCACGCGCACAATTTTATTAAAGTCCTATATTTTTAAAAATTAAACCACTTAGTATGTCCAGTTAATTTCATAATTTTAATATTTTTCCTTAGAAGTTTGTTTTGGGCTATATCAGTTTTCTGATATGAGAGTGGTTTAAGCATAATGCAGATTTTTTTAAAACTTGCCTTTTATCTGCAGACATTTATGCTAAAGGATCACAGTTCTCAATTTACCATTCAGGTTTTTCACAGTAGAGCCTGTTTCCCTGCTTTGCAATTTTTATTTTGTAAAAACTTAATATGTGATTTTTGTGCTGATTATCAGTTACATTCTTCCATCTAATAGGAATGTTTATGTTGTTCAATAGGGCCCATGGCATTTTATGTAAATGTTCATGTGTGGATTAGTGGTGACTTTCACATATGGTAGGCACTGTGTCATCTAGCTGTGGTACATACCTGGACCTAGTTGTATTTTATTTGTCACCTGTGGGAAGTAATTTTTTCCTTGTATAGACATCTAACTGAAAATAGACTTGAGAAGTTCTTCGGAAAAGGCACTGGCACACTAGAATACATTTCCTTTGCATGTTGCTGTGATAGTCAGTTCCCATCCCAATGTGAATTTAAGGTCGCTTTTTAAATAACAGGTTAGACATACAACTTTTTTGACACAGAGAAATACATTTGGGATTGTCATTTAAATATGTTGTATTTATAAGTGAATGTGAATCCCACTCCTGTTGTATTCCTACATAAAAAAAAAATATTTTTCTCTTTGTAGAACTGACAGTGCATCAGCTGACCAGGACAATTTAAAATATTCTTCATCCAGAGATCGGGGCAGTTCTGCCTCCTATGGATTACAACCCTCAAATTCAGCTGTGGTGTCTCGGCAAAGACACGATGATATCAGAGTCCACACTGACATACAGAATGAAGAAAAAGGTACACAGATTGCTGTTTCATGTATAGATTGTGAGGGGACATTCAGGGAAAGGCAGCAAACTGGAAATGGTGGAGAAATTTTTGGTTTGGTTTGGTTTTTTTTCTTCCCTCGCAGAAAAAGGCAGCAAACTGTTTTGTCTCATTGCCACAGTATCACTGTTTTGGGAGATTTGTCAGGGATCAAAGAAGTGTTGTGGTTGATGTGAATACTGAGAAAAATATGCAGTTGCATTAGGAGAAGAATGCAAGAGAAGACTTGATGTGTTAACAGAATAAACACTTTTTTCTGGATGTGTCTGGTCTTCAGGCTGCAATTTCTTCCAGAATAGTCTCCAGTACTTCTGGTATTGCGTTAAACAGGCTACTAGTCTGATCTATTGCCTGTTGTAGCTTTACTGCACCAAACTGGAATCTCTGTTCAGTAATCAGATCTATATTTTTATAATTAATGGCAGTTTCTACTTTCATGTACCTCAGTCTGGCTTCATATAAATCATGTGATGTGTGATTCATACATTTTTACTGGTTTTGGTTTTTTTATTTTTAAGGTGGAAATACTATCTCTAGAAAATAGCTATATGTTCAGAATCTTGTCTTTATTTATGAAAAATCTGTATTCTGATTTTTTTCTTTCTTTAATTGCCAAATACAGATATCAAATTGGAGGATTTCTTACTTGCAGAGCCACCTTTGACTATGTAAATCCTCAGGCAGGCCAGACTCAAAAAAAAAAATCTCACAGGAATAGTAGCGTGGGAGTTTTTGTTCAGGAACCTAAAAAGCATTTGCACTCCCCCTATTTCTCTGCCCTGTAACTGACTGTAAATAATTGCTGTATCTTAGGGGAAGTTACAGCTGGATGCAAATTAATTTTTTTATAAGTAGAAGGTAGTGTTATTAGGTGGCAGAAACATGAAGCATGTTTATCTGCATAGTTTGAGAACCTTTAGATTTGTTTAACTTCAGAAGAGAAACTGCTGAGGAAGTGAGAGTATTTGTCTGCTAATGTGGAGTGTTTTACTGTGTTTAACACAGATGAGCATGCGAAGTTGTTCTTATAATTTGCAGGGTGCTAATATTTAAAGACTGTCCTGGCAGTGTACTGAAATAGTATGTTTTGGACAAATTCAGAAAGGTAGTTTGTGAGGTTGCTGGGAAAGTGACATTTGAGAAGAAAAATGTACCTAGCTCTCCCTCCAGTACTGTATCTTGCAGGGCATGTCTCTGCTAGCTCAGCACTTCATGTTATTTTGTTCAGGTGTGACTTGAAAAGAGGTGATTAGAATATTCTGACTATAAAACCAAATGCCAGGTATCTCTAGTTCATTTTTATTATTGGAGAAATTCGTAAGCTTACAGAGGCAGAACAATTTCTTTGTTTACTAAGATTTTTCAATTCATCTGTTGGAGTCTGCCAGCATGGAATTTTCATTTGAGATTTTCTGCCCTGGCTTCCATATACCCCCTACCCACCTCTCCCCAGTTTCTGGTGTTGATAATAAAAATTACTTCTAAATTGATAATTTCTGGATGTTTTCCAAGGATGTGACTCTTGGGCTCAAATGCATTAATTGCTGTTAGAAGTTACTTCCTTCATAGGACGATGTTGGTTTGTTCTGACAAAACAATGTCAAGGTGGCATGCCTGCTAGTTTATGTTTAAAAACTGGGCTGTAAAAAATAATGTTGTAAATCTAAATAGACACAAACTATCTTTACTGTAATTGTAGTTAACTAATTACAAGTGAGACTTTGCACAGGGTTTTCTGTCCTGGTAGGGTAGTCCCATGTGTATAGGAATGCACAAATGTGTACTGGTAGTTAACAGCTGCTTTTTATCAAAAGCTTTGCCTTAAACAGAATAAACACACATCTACTAAGGTCCAGGTTCTCCTGAAGGTTTGAACTTAGTTTTTATCAATCCTTTAGTCTCAGTAGGCAGCCTCTTATGGAGAACCACCTCTCCTTTTCCCCAGACCTTCTTTTATACATTGAAGCAGGTGGACTTGTGGAAATGTCTTTTCTGAAAGAAATCTTGCATATTTTTTGTTGTTCTGAGTTTAATTTTATTAGTTGGTTCTTCCCTGTCTTGGACAGTGAAAGCACTTTAGAAATCTTCCTTGGAAGTGAGCTCTAATACATTGAGTGAAGTATTGGGCAAGCTCAGGGCACAGTTCACTTTGCAGTATTGAGGGGAAGAACCTGCCGTCAAAGTGGTGTGGCAGACTGGAAAAATTTCCAGTCTCAGCATTTGAGTATGTTTATTCTTGTGGATCTAGGAGTAAGATCAACTGGATTACTCAAAATGATGCTTTTATTTTCCTTTTGTATTGTTACCAAAGATGTATTTCAAGTGGGAGACTGTAGGATTGTGTTTAATTAAGAATGATACCAGTGTTGGTGTGTGAAAATGTTGACCTTTTTATATTTAGAGAGAGTTGTTCGGTCTGTGCATAACAGATAATATTTGTGTTTTCAAAAACTTTCTCTTTTTTTGGCCATTTTACTGAGCCTGTGGTGGATTTATAGCAAAAACAGAATGCAGATTTCATGTGCATAAAGGACCAAGTAAGTGACTGTATCAAGCCATGTGTATTAGCAGTCTGACCCTCTATTTTACAAAGCCTTTCATGTCAAAGTAATAATAAGAAAACGTTATATGCAACAAGATTGACAATAAACTTCATGGCAGTACTGTTTTTTCGTGTACTTTAAAAAAAAAAGACAGATGAGATTCTAAATCTGTGACCTGGAAACTCACAGGGCATAACAAAACATTGATACATGTGGAAGTGAAAAAGGAAGCTAAAGGAGGTGGTAGAGGATAGGGCTGCTGATTTACATATGAATTGAATAACTCAAAAGTTATCGCCCTGCTGAACATGTGGTCTGAGAGCCTGTTTTAATGTCACTTTGGTTTGTCCACAGGTGGCTACAGTGTCAATGGAGGATCTGGGGAAAATACTTATGGTCGGAAGTCGTTGGGGCAAGAGCTGAGAGTTAACAATGTGACCAATCCTGATTTTACCAGTGTTCCGCATGGGAATCGTGCTTTAGCCACAAAAGACATGAGGAAATCACAGGGTAAGGACACCGCTGATTTTCAGGAAGAGGGTATCTCTTTTGGCAACATTTCTGGTGTTTAGAATATGAAAAGAAGTTCACTTTGATTAGGCAGTCTATATGGATTTTATTTTTTGTGATATATGATTAGATGGTGTTGATGGAAACTTATTTTACTTGTTTTGTCGTCTTAGTTCCCTGTGTTGAGGCTTCCTCCACAGGTTTGGCAGATCTCTCAACCACCTGGCTTAGGCTGTCAGTCTTTCAGTTTCCTTTAAATGGCTTTTGAACCCTTACTTAGGTTAGCCAGACTTCTTTAAGACGTCTTTAAGAAGCAGAATTTGCTTTGGATTTGTTGAAAATTTCTGCCTGAGTAAAAAGAAGTTAATTAATGAGCCCCAGTGTGGGAAGAGCAGCAATGGCTGGGAGTGGCTCAGCCATTCTGTTGTCCCTCAGCTGCAGGACAAGCAGTGATCACATCCTGCCAGCTGATCACTCAGTCCCTGTGTGTGTCCTGAGCCTGCCACTGCTCTGCTCCCTCCTGCTCAGCTGAGGGGTAGAGGCCAGGGAGGAACTGGAAGCATCCTAAGAATGTGGGCAAGGTCCTGGGAGATGCAGCAAGAACAAGTTTGGAGTTTCAAGAGGTTGCAGGAATGCTGGGCTTGTGTTTTTGAGGAAGAAGGCTTCACTCTTCCCGCTATTTGAGGTTTGAGTCATAGTTTAAAAAAACCAAAAAAAGAGTTATTCTAAGCATTTTTGAATGGAAATAGAAACTTTATGACTAAGCACTGTCACTTATTGCATCACTTTGTATAAGTAGTAGTTGAGCCACTGGTAAAAAACTGCCTGCTTCATGCCAGGCACATTCTAAACATGAGGACAGGCTGTTTCTTCTCAAGGATTAATATTTCAGAGGAGACATAAGAATGTTCAGTGTACTTTGCAGGTGGAAGTACTGAGGCGTAAGTGGTGACATGACTGTTTCAAAAATGTGATTTTAGGAATGGGTTAAACTCAGACATAATAATCCCATTCTGGTGTCTTGATTTAAAAATCTGTTAGTCCTTTTACTGTCTTTAAGTCTATATAGAGGAAACAGAAAACTCCTTAAATAAAAAAAACTTTCTGCGAGTACTAAATAACAGTAAATTCAGTCTGTGTTCCTGGGTATGTGAGCATCTCTTTAATCCTTAAAAGGTTAGGATATATAATTTTGGATGACTGAAGTTGCTACCTGTGACTTGTATGTTTTCTCTCCTTGAGATGTCAGATTTCAAGTGTTTCTCCTTTTGAACTTGGCTGTCTTTGACTGTTGTAGGTTTCAGCAAGTCATTTTGGTTTTTAATATCTTCTTTAAAATACAATGGGATTAAGTTGCTACAAGATTTTGGGTTTTAAATTCTTTGATGTTTTCTTATTAGTATATTCATTAAACAGTTTTAAAAATAGTCTTCTGTGAGTGAGTTGGCAAGTGGCTGAGACCTTGCTGAATTTTCACAAAGTGGATGTCACAGGCATTTGTTAACTAGTGCTTTGATTAGTGTAGCTTCAGTCGTGTTCGTGGTTAGTGGTTTTTGGTTCTGTTTTTTCTTTTTTCTTTTAAAGTTGTGATTGTGACTGACAATTAGCTGACACTCTTGGGGAGTAATGCCAATGTAGATTAGCTATTAAGTGAATAAAGACAAAGCTGCTTTAGTCACATCAGATGACTGATGTTGAGCAGAGCAAAAAGTTGTCTATAGCTGTCTTGAATTTTCTCACTAAAGTCATATTGATTAAGAAAGCCTCATAATGTTCCCTGAATCCTCTAATGAACCATCATGAAACATCTAATCTTGAATTTATGGAAAGAAATTTTATTTTCTTTTTGCAAATTAGGTAAATTAATTAATTATTTGTATGAATTCATAGGTAATTTGTCCCTAAATTGGGTAAACTGCCTTGTGACCTTCTTTGGTATTGAGTGCTATTGGCCAGGTTTATGAAGTGTTTTCTCAGAAAGGTGTTGATTCTCCCCCGTTATGATCTGCTTAGGTGAAGAGCCAGGTCCTTCTTCACACTGGGGAATTTTGTTCCTCAATAAAGGAAGAGCAGACATATTTTCCTTTTCAAAGCAGGACCCCGCCACCTATCAGAGAGAATATCTTGCTTCTTCGTAGTTGCTTGAACTTAAATCTGATTCTTTGCTTCAGGAAGCAGCTTGTGTTTTCCACAAGGTTTTCTTGAAATATTTTTTCTTGAATTATTTTTGTCTATTCAGTCAGAAGTCTGATTTAACCTTACCTCATGCCTTTTTTTTTTTTTTTCACATTCTGTTTATGTGGAAGGGTGCAAGTCCAGGTTTTTGTGTAGTAGTAAACCAGTTCTGCTTAGTTTTGCATGAGTTCTACACAGGTACTGGGCTGTCCATGGGAAGAAATGAAATATTTTGGTAGCTAAATTAGATTTTGCATATAACTTTCTTTTTACGAAAGTTTAAAACCACTCAGGATTTTTTAAAAATTTTTTTCTCAAATGACTGTTACAACTTACTGATTTCACACATACACGTATTGGACATTACAGGTGTTGATAAATGCTGTAGGAAAACAGAAATACTTGCTTTTTTCAGAGCGATCGTTGTCTTATTCTGACGAGTCTCGACTGTCAAATCTTCTTCGGAGGATTACTCGGGAAGACGACAGAGACCGAAGACTGGCTACTGTAAAGCAACTGAAAGAATTCATTCAGCAACCAGAAAACAAACTGGTCAGTAATTCCTCCTTTTCCATAGCATTGGGGTATTTCTTGTTTTATAAAACTGACTTTTTCAAATCTGAGTGTTGGGATGTGTCTGTAAGGATTATCATGTATACATGGAATTTCATTCCACGAAAAAAGAGTGTATTCCTGGATTGTCTGTCTTGTTTCCATAATTCGGGAAATGTTTTATTAGGATGTATTGCCTTAAACCAAACTGCTGAATGCCTGAACTGTAGGAATTAACATGGCATATGTATGGCTTTCTTTGGCTGCTCTTAGGAATAGCCTCTAGATCCCTCAGCAAGGAAGCAGAGGGAAAAGGAAGTAAAGTGTTGTTGTCTTGTTCAAGAAGTGTTTCTGTATTTTAAATTAAAAATATATGGGTATTTATTCTTGTGAACAGCTCATCTTAGAGCTACTCAGCTTTCTAACTGAACATCTCTGTGTGTGGATTCCCTTTCATGGGAAGAGAACTAAGTAAGTCTTTGTTTTCCTTACATCTTCAGGATTTTTGATGGTTTGTTGAAGTCTCTAGTGTCCTCAAGTGTTTTTTAAGGATATGGGGATGGGAAGGGAAGTATCCCACTGTGGGTGTACATTTTTAATATTACTTATTTTGAAATGAAATAATAAAGAGCATTTTGTCTGACACATCTCCCCCACTGTTTTGGAGAGCCTAAGAGTTCTCCAAGTACTGAAAAAGCAGGAAGTGATGGTTTAATATCCTGCCACTCCTTTGTAAGCAGTGCTCTGATATTTTAGCTGTGGGATCTGTGTCTGTCCTTACTTATAAGAAATACTTATAAGAAATAGGTTAATTTTCTCATTGTATGTTAATTAACCAGTGATAATTGTGCTCTTTTCCAAAGGACATGAGACTCAAATATGGGGAGTATTCTAGGCTGTGTGCCTAGGTGTAAGCAGCCCCTGTGCAAGCCTAGCTAATGCTTCAACTTTCCTTTTGTCACTGCAAGGGTTTAGGAAGTAAATGCTTTCCACAGTTATTTTGTGGTTATATTTTTAGTTACTTCCATTATTCTCCATGAGGTTTTCCCCATTTTTATTTTGTAACTGCATTTTATTTAGGTTTATTGGTATCTTAGAACATACTCAAATTGCCATTCTAGTGTCTAACTCAGTGGTGACAAACTTTGTTAATGGTCAGAATATTAAGTCTGTCACTGAGAAACTTTTGGTTAAACTTCTCTGAGCTCACTAATGAGAATAAGATCAGATGTCAAGTGATCTCAAGGCCAAAACTTTCTAATGGCCAGTGTTTAACCTAGAAGTAGTTTCTGCAGTTCTTGACTCTGCTAAGTGTAGTTTAACAGAGTTCTTTTAATTCTCAGGGTTGAAATACAAGTTCAAAGTAGTAGAAATCACTTGTCATCTAATGGTGTCCTGGTTTAGCTTCTAAATTACATAGATGCCTTTTCCTTTTTAGCCTTTTTTGCAGATACCAGACACATTATTAAAATGCCCTTATGGGTTCTGAGGGGTCAAACATGTGGATCGGTCTCCCCACCCCCAAAAGCATGGTTTTTTTCAGAACTTACAACAAAAACTGGGTATCATCCACTGTGTTAAAGAGGAATGTCTTTCTGAAGAAAAGAACAAACCTTTCTTGTAATTTGTCGAGAAAACTTCCTGTTAATATGTTAAATAGTTGCAGTTGATGTGTGATTTTTCAATCAACTCACTAATGTGGCAGAGGTTTAGTAGATTTTAGGAAAACAAGTCTTTCTAGTTATGTTTTACTGAGAAGCACTGGTTCATCAATAATGCGTCGTCCCCAAAACTGTATTCCATTGCACTGAAATGCAGGGTTGTCTAAGTAGAAACTTTAATACTTCAGATTATATTATGTACTCCATTAAATTTTCTGGTGATACAATTGATTCATTAGTGTTAGAGATTTGATCTTTAGTAGATGCTACTTGTGAGCTGTGTGAGTCTTCCATGGTGATGTAATGTTATCAGCAAGAACTAAACTTGGAACAGACCTTGATAGCAAGCTGCCAGTATTTTCATGGCTACTGTAAATAAATATCAAATATAACATCTAGGATAATATTGCAGTATTGCTTAATATAGTTCATGCTAGTCTGCAGTGGCCATGGAAAGCATAATGGCATTCTCTTGGCAAGGAGAACTTGTGTTGTGTTTATTGTGGGTGTAAACAGGACCTAGTGTGGAGACAGTATTGGGCAATTACTGTGCTCATGCCTTTTATGTATCTTATATTACAGGTACTTGTTAAACAACTGGATAATATCCTGACTGCCATTCATGATGTGCTCAATGAAAGGTAAGCTGGAAGAATGCTCTAAAGGGGAAAAATAATGACAGCATTAGGTTTGAAACAGAGAAGGGAAAGGTTGAGAGAAATTAATGCACTTTTGCAAGGGTGTCCCATTGCAGGAACAGAATGAACTTAGTGGGGAGTAAAGACTAAGGCATACAAACAATACTGTTGGGCTGTCTAGAGTACACCTCCCTTGGAGAGCATGTGAAGGCAGCAGTGTGGCTTTGGTGCTGTAGGGAGTGTGGAGTCTGTCTCAGGTGTGTTCAGTCAGCTGCTGTAGCTGTGCACTGCTGTCGTGGTGTAGCTTCCAAAATGAGCTGAATTTTTTTTACGAGCTGATTCATTTATATCCAATTAAGAGGGTATGTAGAGGATGCTGAGGTTTGTGTCAGCTTGTAGGTGCTTAGGTCAGTGTTATTACCCAGAGTCAGCTGCACATTAAGAACTATTTCTATTGGGTAGTGTGTTACAAGTAGAACAGGACACTTGCATACTTCATTCAAGTTGACTTACTCCTCAGAAATAATGTTTCTTAGAATTTTATTTTAGCTTTGCCACTGCTGTCATTAAGTAGGAGAGAAGCAGCTTCATTTCTGCATATATTTTCTTTTGCTTTACAAAATGGTTTATTTTGTTCATGCTTCTGTTCTGCTGTCATAGCTGGAGATCCCAAGTCTTTTTTTTCTCTTCAAAAATTGCAGTAGCAAATTGCTTCAAGAATTGAGACAGGAAGGAGCTTGCTGTCTTGGCCTTCTTTGTGCTTCTCTGAGCTACGAGGCTGAGAAGATCTTTAAATGGATTTTTAGCAAATTCAGTTCATCCACAAAAGATGAAGTTAAACTTCTTTATTTGTGTGCAACCTACAAAGCACTAGAGACTGTAGGAGAAAAGAAAGCATTTTCATCTTTAATGCAGGTAAGACTACAAGTTAAAACAGGATTATTAATGATTTTCTCATGCTCGAATGAACATTTTAGATTGGACTGAACAGTAAGTAATGCTATATTGACATAATAAGTAAATTGTGTTACAGCTGGGAGGGAACTTTCTGACTAAATGGAATTCTTGGATTCTGGTTACATTAGAAAAGAATGACAAATCTTTGTAGGATGATAGGTATTTTGATGCAATTTTCTATTATTATGGCAGATCCAAGAAGAAGAATCTTGTTGAGATCAAAAAGAGAACTCAAGTGGAATGGTACACAAAACTCAGCCTTTTGATTATTTTGTGCTACCTCCTATTTACAATTTCGAGCTTGAATTGTGGATAGATCTGAGAGGGAGTAGCATGTGTGTAGACAAGATGTGGTCCTGTTGTTAGAGTTTTAGGATCTCTTATTTTGGGTGTAGAACAGCTATGACCAGGTCTGTGCTCCAGTTTAATAGTCACTTTACAGAGCCAAAAAGCTTCAGCAGGAGGAATAGGACTCAAAACTACTCCGTTGTTCTGTGGCTAGAGAACTAAAGCAGAGTGTGCCCTGGCTCTGCCATATTTCAAGCAAATGCCCCCTTGAAATGATTATTTTCATGCAGTATGTGATGCTTTTTACATTTGGTTCCTGCATAGAGTTTTGTTGCTTGCATCGAAGACTTTCTGTACGATGTGTTCTTGCTCATGTTTTACTGAAGTGAAATGTCTGGTGGCTTTGGTTTTCTTTTCAGCTTGTAATGACCAGCCTGCAGTCCATCCTAGAAAATGTTGATACACCAGAGTTACTGTGCAAGTGTGTCAAGTGCATCCTTTTGGTCTCTCGATGCTACCCACACATTTTCAGCACCAATTTTAGGGTAAGCTTTCTTTGTGCTCTGTGTTTTCTTTCTTGAACAGTAGTGTTAGTGCAACAAATTGGGTAATGACTCTGTTTCACAATTGCTCTCCAGGACACAGTGGACATACTGGTTGGGTGGCACATAGATCACACTCAGAAACCTTCTTTGACACAACAGGTCTCTGGTAAGTTTGGCCAGAGGAGCTCATGGAGTCTCAGAGCCTGCTCTGGCTTGCAGATGTTGTGGGTTTACTTACACAAGTTTGGTTCTACTGATGTGGAAGTTGGCATAAAACCAAATTGAGTTTCTGGCTGCATAGCAAGAGACTTTGTTCCTAGCTTTTTAGTAAACTTGCATTTGCCATTTTATGCTAATTCTGGAAAAATGGGAGGCTTTATTCAGGGTGTATTTAAACACTAGTTGTTTTGTGCAATTTTGTAACAATCTTTAATAAATTTATAGGTCTTAGGACATCTTCTCTGAAAGGATATATTTTTTCCCCAAGTACTTCTAGAAAATCTTTGTGGTGAAGATACTGTACTGGGATTTAAAAAATGGGGGAAGTTTTTCCTATAGCTTTATCAGTTTTCTTGGGCAAGCCTATTATATTTCTTGTGTCATAGTCCTAGATTCTGTCCTTGGTGTTTAACAGCTGTGGGGCAGAACTGAACCTTAAAATGATTTTTGCCAAAGGACAGAAGAGGGAGATACAATTTATATTTATTTTAAAACATGTGGTGTTAGTATTTTCATGTAGATAACCTCTTGGCAACTTTTCCCTTAGCAATATGCAACTAAAATTTAATGATTGTATGTCACCCTGTATTAATTGGCTTGGCATTTTTATACAGGATGGCTGCAGAGCTTGGAGCCCTTTTGGGTGGCTGATCTTACTTTTTCTACCACACTCTTGGGTCAGTTTTTGGAAGATATGGAAGCTTACGCTGAGGTAAACAAGGCTTTATTGTACATACCAGAGTTAACTGTTACAGTTTTATTAATAAATCCACAGCTGTGATTTTTATGGCTGTATTACATTTGTAAAAATTAAAATTACATGGCTTTCCTGGGGAAAAGAGGACCGAATTATGGAGTTTACATACAATGACTAGCTGCACAAATAATCCATGAACTATTTAATTAGTATCACAACCAGGCCTTCAGCCATTGTTGATGGGGAATATAATGTTGTAATAGAATTATAAACAATTGACCAAATGGAATGCCTTCATTTTTAAAGAGCTGGTGTGAAGAGAATTCATGGTGTTTCCTTGGTGTTTTCTTTAAATGTCCAACCTCAGAGTGTTTCAGAACTAGTAACTGTTGGGGGGAGAGAGGAAATCTTAATACTTCAAAAGACTAATGATTAGTCTTTTTTAAAATAATAGAGCAGATTATATTATACTGGAAATAATGCATCAGGAACTGATGAAAAACTAGATTATATTCATTTAATCTACTTCATTTTGACTTTGTAACCTTTGCTTAGTCAACAGGGCATAGAGTTTCAGATGCTGTCATTAAAAGAAGAGCTTTGTGATTGGGGGGAAGTGCTGTTTTTTAAGGTGTATGTACTTATATGAATACATACTTAGAGGTAGATTATACTGTACTGTGCATGTTAACATGCAGGTCATGTAGGTAAAATGGTGCTTGGAGCATAATTTGTTTCACTCAAAGCAGAATCAGTAATTTGGTCAGTGTTCTTCTCTGCACACCAGGGCCTGTGCTGGGACAGCTTTAGGATTCCCAGGGCAGAGCAGTAAATCACTGCTTATCAGGCTGGCTGCTGCTCTGGTCAATGTGTGTATTCTTAGTCACGGAAGAGTTTTCAGATAACGTGTGCTAACACGGAGGAGGTGCTTCCAGCCAGTGTGTTTATCTCACAGTGGGGCAGACCAAGGCTGCAGCTCTACTAATGAGATCAGCACTTCTGGAAATGTTCCCAGACACTGCTGCCAGCTGGCATGGAGTGCTCTGTTAGTGAACTCTTAGTCTCCAGATCAACATAGTTTGCATGAGTGATGGGAATGGCCAGTCAAACATCTCGACTCCAGTTTGGGGATGGGAATTTTTTGGGAGAGTGGTAAAAGTGTGCAGGCAACTGTTGTAACAGTGTAGCAATGCAGATGATCACGTTCAGGGACCAGGAACTTCATAAGCCTGTGGTTTAATTTACAGTTTATAGTCTGAGTACTTTGTTTCAGTGGCTAAACTCATTATTACTCTGTCACTTCTCATTGTCATTGTGTGCCTTTATCCCACCTTTGTATGTGTGTGTGCAGTTAAAAACTGGATAAATACATCTGTAATTGGGTTGTACAGTTTAATGCCTGGAAAAGAGATGAAGTATTTTCAATCTCATGTTTTGATCTTTTACCGATGTGTAAGTTTATGATGTGTGCTGATACATAAACCCTGTGTGCTGCAGGACCTCAGCCACGTGGCTTCTGGGGAGTCTGTAGATGAGGACATTCCTCCTCCCTCGGTGTCGCTGCCCAAACTGGCTGCGCTTCTGCGGGTGTTCAGCACTGTGGTGAGGAGCATTGGGGAGCGCTTCAGCCCCATCAGAGGACCACCGATTACAGAAGCTTATGTCACTGATGTAAGAACTCCCTTTGCTTTGGTTCTCTTTGTTGCTCACCTGATTTATCACCATATAGCAGTGCCACTCTCTGAGTTTATTTTGTTTTTACAAATGTTACATGAATATGTATATTCTCAGCTTTGAGTGAATCTATTTTTTCCAAGAAATAGACTACAATAATTTTATTAAAGTACAGATTGTGATAGTGGCACATGGAAATCATATCAGAAACTAACTTTTTTAGGCATTTTAGCTTCGTGTGGTTAGGTTTGCTTGTCTTTGAAACCATGTTACTGTTTTATTCAGATAACTATGCTGCTATAGAAACTTGAATTCTGTATTTGATTTTATAAAATATGATGGTTTTTATTCCTGTTGAAATTGTACCTATTAAATCTGATAGCAAACTTCTCTAGCTCTACAGTATAGGATGGTGTAAACTCAGATAAATATTATATAAGATGCTAAGTAGCTGCTATAATTCTGTAATGGGTGAGGAGATAAGATAAAATACCTGCAGTCAAAGTCTTGTGGTTGCTGGATGACCTACACAACTGGAATTTATGCCCTTGCAGAATTTTGTGAGGGATGCAGCTTCTTGGATAAATTAGTGTATGGATTTCCTGGTTGAAGACAAGACAGTTATGTAACTTCTGTCTTAATCTGCAGAGGATTCTTGTGACAAAAGCTTGTCTGTCTTTTGCAAGGGGAGTTCTGTTGACATTAGTTGGAACTGAAGTGTCAGTAATGAACATAGGTTTTGTAGGTCTCTTAACTGAATTGGAAACCAAGCAGTTCAAAGTTTTTTTCTTACACTTCTGAAGTGTAATGCCAAGATGACATTATTCAGAATAGAATTGACCAAGCTGCAGAGTAGGTGATGGGACAGGATATCAAATGGGTAAGAATACAATTAAATAGCATCTCTTTTTAATGGAATTTATTTCAGTTGTGTTTTTAATTTTGCAGGTTCTGTACAGAGTTATGAGATGTGTGACTGCAGCAAACCAGGTGTTCTTTTCTGAAGCTGTGCTTACAGCTGCCAATGAGTGTGTTGGGGTTTTACTTGGCAGCCTGGATCCCAGTATGACCATACACTGTGACATGGTCATCACCTATGGATTGGATCAAATGGAAAATTGTCAGACTTGTGGCACTGACTACGTCATTTCGGTCCTGAATCTGTTGACACTGGTTTGTACATGTTTTTGTTCTCGTGGGGGACTAGAAAAACAGCATTTTGATTAATTTTTAATAATCACTAAAAATTCAGTTAAAGATACTTAATTTGGTTTTTATCCCCAGATTGTTGAACAAATAAATACAAAACTACCATCATCATTTGTAGAGAAATTATTTATTCCAGAGTCTAAACTACTTGTTCTTCGTTATCATAAGGAGAAGGAGGTAAGAGTCACTTCTACAGGTGTATTCCAACTGCCTTCTTGTACTTCTTGGAATATATTAAGCTGTAAAACTTAGCTCATCTTAAATATGTTTTTTAGTCTAACTGAATATCTGAAACTTTTCAAAAGACAGGTATAGCTGCTTCTTGGTTTCAGCATTTAGATTTGATGAGGAATTGGTAAGTTTGCCATCATTTCAGGTAGAGAAGTCCTTAGTTCATCTAGCTGTTTCTCAGCTTATTAGGTGGATGATCAGGAAAGTAATTAATAGATTCTGTAAGTAAGAGGTACATAATTACAGAAAACTGAAGATAGGTATGTGTATCAGACCAAGCTATTCATAGATAAGAGTGATTTAAAATTCTTTGGTGCTGATTAGTATGTTTTATGATTTGTTCTAATCAGTTATTGCTGTAATTATGTCCTCAAGGTTGTTGCAGCAGCCCTTGCTGTATACCAAGCTGTATTGAGCCTGAAGAACATTCCTGTTCTGGAGACTGCTTACAGGTTGATTCTAGGAGAAATGACCTGTGCTCTAAATAGTCTTCTCCATAGTTTACATCTTCCCGAGGCCTGTTCTGAAATCCAGCACGACTCTTTCAAGAAGCTCATATCCAATGTGGATAATGCCAAGTTTGTTGTTATATTTGACCTCAGTGCTCTGAGTACTATTGGAAATGCTAAAAACTCATTAATTGGGGTGAGTAAAAACTCTAAAGACAGTTTGTGCAATAAGTTTAAAAAAATTTATTACTTAAAATTAATGCATTACAGTAATAGGGCACATGTGTATAGCTAAAATGATCATATTTATCTCTGTACTTTCTAAGTTTTAGAAAAACTTCCAGTATTAAACCTTAGGGGAAGCAGTGGGTGGATTGTATCTCTAGTTGATGCATAATGAAAAGGAGTTTCTAGGGAAGAGCATCTTATCAGGGTTATTAATGGTTTAATGCTAAGATCATCATAGTAATTGCTTTTGAAAATCAAGACAGATAAAAGCAGCTGTAGTGTGTCCTTTGATAGTGTATCAGCCATATGAAAACACTTTCCAGATCTGTGTAAAAACATGAACTGCTTTTAACAGACTTCTAAAAACTGGGAAAGAAAATAGCTACAGTCAGAAAATAATGGAGTTAAGTTATTTCCTGTGGGGAAAAAGCAAAAGACATTAATTAGTGGTATGAAAACTACAGTTAAAAGTAGATCCTACTTTTAATGTTTCTGTGCTTGTGCTGCAATTGTTTTGTAGATGTGGGCCCTTTCACCAACTGTGTTTGCACTGCTGAGTAAAAACCTGATGATTGTTCATGGTGACATAGCAGTTCACTTCCCTGCTGTCCAGTATGCAGTGCTGTATACATTGTACTCACACTGCTCCAGGTATGAGGTTTAAGAATTCAGCAGTATTTTAAGAGCACTAGGATGGACTGATCTGAATAGAATATATTGTTGGAGGGATGAAATTAAATAGGCTGTTACAATCAAGCTTTTGTCCAAACTTCCCTGATCATTTTTTACTTTCATTAATTGCAGGGAAGCCGTATCTCAGCCGGGAAAGCATATCCTGGCTTAAAGTTGGCCTTTTATTCAAAGGCAGATTAGAAATCTTGTTTGAATAGAGATAACTGAGGGAGAACTCTACTGAAAGTAAATGAAGAAAGATTATTTATTATTTTGCTTACTGAGCGATCTAGGAGAGGTAATCAGATGTATATACATTTCAGACCTCATTAATACAAACTGTTGTCAAAGCAAGGGAATATACCAGTTTGACTGTTACTCTTTACATTCCTAGTTGTGGTGATTTTTCACTAAGTGCTGGACACCAGACACAGTTGAGAACAGGTTACTGGCCTGCATGGACTGATGGCAAATTGTAGCTTTGTTCTTCTAGGTTAGGGATCATAGTGTGGTTTGTGTGTTTATGTGGTCATTTAACTTTTGCTGCTGATTGTTTTCTCTTGTTTTGTAAACTTCAGGAAAGTATCTCTAAGCTTGGGGTAGTTTTACAGTTTTTTTTTCCTTGCCTTTTCAGGCATGACCATTTCATCTCCAGTAGCCTCAGTTCTTCCTCTCCCTCTCTGTTTGATGGAGCAGTTATAAGTACTGTAACCACAGCAACAAAAAAACATTTCTCAATCATACTGAACCTTTTGGGGCTACTGCTTAAGAAGGATAACCTAACTCAAGATACCAGGTAAGGAAAGTTTTCTTAGAAATTGGTAATTTTTTTTTGTCCTATAGAATACATTAGATAAGAAACCAGGGTAATTCTAATTTATAAAACTTGAGGTAAAATTAACCAGTCAAATATTTGGTTTTATCAAATTATCAGTGAAATTGTGGAAAAAAATTAGCTGCTCATTTTTATACATGAAAACTAGAAAAGTTTAAACCATCCTAAGATCAATCCAGTAGAAGCAGAGCTATCAAACTTTACTGAAAGAAAGGGTTTGCTCCCTGAAAGTACCCTTGTGCAATAGTTGCCATCCTGTATTACCAAAATGCTATGAAAGCTGGGGACATAAAGAAATAACTTGCTTAAAAAGTGTGAGCTATGCTATGATACTGATGTGCAATGTGAAGTAGTTTAAGTCCTGTCAGAAAGTACCTTTCTGTGACTGTGTGAACTGACCAGTACTCTTGGTTTTTGAAGGAAACTACTTACAACGTGGGCTTTGGAAGTGGCTCTTCTGATGAAGAAATCAGAAACATATGCACCGTTATTTTCTCTCCCATCTTTTCATAAGTTTTGCAAAGGACTTTTAGCAAACAGTAAGATATTGCATATTTTTACTTAACTGTATTTTACATTTGAAAATTAAGTGCATAAATAGTCTTATCCCACTGATAATAGCCACTGTACTTGTTTCATTTACTTTAAGGATGCTTCAAGGTTGTATTGTGCAAGAAAGAACTTACACTCTTTTTAGGATTTTTTTTTTAAGTGGACCCCTGCCTGTTACTTAAACAATTAATTTTCTTAAAATTAATTGCAATCTTAAGAGATTTGACACATCACCAACAATTTTGGTAGATCAGTTTCCCAGTCACAAATCATTATTTTATCAAAAGCACTGGAACAGTTCCGTGATGTGATGTTTTCAATTTCAAAATCTATGTACAGTAATATGGGGACAAATGCAGAGGAGTGCATAAGTTACCTAATTCCAGCAAGAATGATTTCTTTTTTTCTCCTTTCTACTCCTTAATACAGCACTTCTGGAAGATGTGAACATTTGTCTTCAAGCATGTAGTAGCCTTCATGCCCTGTCTTCCTCCCTTCCAGATGACCTTTTACAAAGGTACTTACACAGAGTTCTGTATGTCATTTGAATGATGCTGATAATGGAGATGTTAATACTTCTTTCCTTTTGGTGTTGCAGGTGTGTTGATGTGTGTCGTGTTCAATTAGTCCATAGTGGTGCTCGTGTGAGACAAGCTTTTGGAAAACTTCTGAAGTCAATTCCCTTAGATGTTGTGTTGAGGTGAGTTGCTCAGACCAACTTCAGTGTAAATAATGGTTTCTACAGTGACATTTAACCTGAAAAATGCTGGTGGAATGTCATCAGACTGTCTTAGTTCAGAATCAAAAAGCATGAGCTTACAATGGTAGTTCTGGGTAGATGGTTGGGCTTGATGACCTTAAAGGTCTCATCCAACCCTGGTGATTCTATGATTCTAAGTGTCTTGCTATCTCTCCTACACTTTTACAGGTCTAAGAGCAGTATGTAGTACACAAAGTAATTAACAAATTTCATAAGCTGTACATCACCTATTGAAGCAAATACTGAATAGCTGTAAGGTCCATGTTATCCAGAGCTTCAGCAATGTTATGTCCTATAATTTGTCTTGAAGACCTGAACTCTGAAAGCACTTGGTATTAATACCAAAGTGTATATTTAGTTCTAGTCATGATGTCTACATATATATATGTATATGTATACACAACTTTTTTTGGTTTATTCAAGTACCTTATAGCATGGGTTGTTTTCCCTCTCTCTCTTCCTGCAGTAACCGTACCCACACCGAAATACAAGAAATTTCTTTGGCTATAAGAAGTCACATGAGCAAAGCTCCAAGTAATACATTCCACCCACAGGATTTCTCTGATGTCATTAGTTTTATTTTGTATGGAAACCTCCACCGAACTGGGTAAGAACTTCTCATAGAACTGAAACCAATGAATGTTGAATTTCTAGTAAACAATTTGTAATTATCATTGAAAGTAAAGCAATGTAGTTTGTAATTTTTTTTATACTTTTAAGTATTTATAAACATTTTACATACACACCTTTTTGACTTATTTTCCTATAAACGTTGCTGTTTGGAACTTAATTTTGTGAGAGGTTTGTTTGTGAGCAATAGGGAAATGAAGTGTGTACAGTATGAACTTGTTACCTCGTGAAGTTGTGTTAATGCACTGATGCTTTCTTTCAGGAAGGATAATTGGTTAGAAAGGTTATTCTATAGCTGTCAGAGACTAGACAAGAGAGATCAGCCAGCCATCCCTCGGAACCTGCTGAAGACTGATGCTGTGCTGTGGCAATGGGCTGTCTGGGAAGCAGCTCAGTTCACTGTTCTCTCAAAGCTACGAACTCCTCTGGGGAGAGCCCAAGATACATTTCAAACAATTGAAGGTGAAGTAAAAAATACACTTTGTCTTAATGAGTTTTTTTTGGTAAGGTTGTGAAGCCAAGGTGTTCATGTCTAAGGCAAGAGGCACAATGGCTTTATTTTTCAGTGCTTATAGATTTAAAAAATGCTGCATAATTACTGTTAACTTGTGATAGATTGTGAGAGATAGCATTGCTATCCCTTGGCACATTTGAATAGAATACCATCTGGTAACTCCTTTTCCCCATGTTTTGGTAAAATGTGTAGGTATTATTAGGAGCCTTGCAGCCCACACGTTAAACCCTGATCAAGATGTCAGCCAGTGGACCACTGCAGACAATGATGAAGGACACAGTAGCAACCAGCTCAGGCTTGTTCTCCTTCTGCAGTATTTGGAGAACTTGGAAAAACTGATGTACAATGCATATGAAGGATGTGCCAATGCCCTTACCTCTCCACCCAAGGTCTGTCTGTCTTGCAGTGCTGATGTTGTTGAATGAACAGTGTTTTCAGGGTTGTTCAGTTCTTAGCCATGGAATTTCAGAAAAACTTCTCAAACAAAATTTGAGACTCTTAAACTCTAGCTTTGACTTTGACTTACTCCTACAGAACATGTTAAACCAGGCTTTGTTTCTGGAGTACCAGCTTGTATAGTGGTACAAATCCAGCAAGCCTGTAGTACCTCTGATTGGTAGCAGTCACTTATTTGTAGATTGTCAGCAGTCCTGTTATAAACACAGTCATTTAAAGCTTTAATTGCTTTTTGGGAAATGTAGTAATTATTTATAAGCAACATAACCTTTTGTGTAGTTCTAAGTGCAAAACATTCTTCACTGTTGAAATAATCTGTTTAATTACCAGACTTTGATGTGACAGTAATACATAATTTATAGTCAGTTCATATTAAGGCTTCTGGCTTGCCAGTGTGCCTGGCCAGTTGCATGCTATGTGTGATTTCAGACCATTTACAATAATAAAATTAAAGATTAATTGAAAACTGGAGAAAATAAACATTTCTGCCTTTGTTATCAATCTTAAGTACTTAACTGATTTGGTTTGTACAGAAGAATGTTGTTGTGAAACTTCTTTTCTGTCTCTGAAGGTTATCAGGACGTTCTTTTATACCAATCGCCAGACGTGCCAGGATTGGCTGACACGGATCAGACTTTCCATCATGAGAGTTGGATTGCTGGCTGGCCAGCCTGCTGTGACAGTCAGGCATGGATTTGATTTACTCACAGAAATGAAAACTAATAATAGTATCTCTCAGGTACTCTCTTTTCAAACTCTGTAGACTACTGCGGAAATATTCACCATGATATTCTAAAAGAACTAAGCTAAGGCAATCAGTAGTTACTAGACCAATTGGTATGTAAAAGAATGAGTTATTTAAAGCCACATTTTTAATTAGTATGTTTTTATTGTGGTTCTGATACTGTGGATTGGAGGTCAGGCTGTACTATAGATGTGTGGTCAAATGCTACACATGAATGAGTGCTATAGGTAATTCACAGTTTCAATTGAGCAATTTCTAATTTAGTGGAAAACCTTGTGGAACTGGTGTTGCATTAGTGTGAGGCCGTCCCAAGCTTGTGGCAGGGTGATGTCTTTGCTTACCTGTGGGTATGAGGAGAAGTGAGGTTGCGTCATGGGGGTGTCCTTCCTTTAACTAGCAGCTGAGTGCAGGGGTAGGATGGGTGGATAAAGTAGTTAAAGCCTTCTTGAAAATGTTGAGTAGTTTCTTCAGTGCATGACTTGATTTGCTTAAATGTTTTACCAAAGGAGGTTTGATAGGTATTTGTTACTTTATGCTCCCTTATGAATTCTCATAAAGATACAAAACCAGCACACAGTGATTGCTGGCCATTGATGTTCAGGCTGTGGATCCACAGCACAAACTATTCCCTTGGCTCCTCTGCTTTTCCAAAAACAGTACGGTGGATGGATGTGAGGAGCACTTGCAGATGCCTATAATGAAATACTGCTTCACCATTTCTGAGTGTTTACCCACAGATATGTGGCTCTTGCATTAGATAAGTTTTGTTAAATATTGCTTTTGGTTTGGATTTAGGGAAATGAATTGGAAGTGACAATTATGATGCTGGTAGAAGCATTATGTGAGCTTCACTGTCCTGAAGCTATTCAGGGTATTGCTGTCTGGTCTTCTGCTGTAGTTGGGAAGAGTCTCTCCTGGATCAATTCCGTAGCTCAGCAAGCAGAAGGGCGGTAAGTTCTCACAAATAATTGGATGCTACAAACTTGGACATTTTTTTCCTTCTGTGGAAAGTTCTACTTCTGAGTCTTTCGAACTGTGGCACGAGTCAAGGCTGCTGATGAAATTTGTGTAAATTATAGTCAGTGAGTCTTTTCAGAGAATTAATATGTATTTAATCAGTATTCAGCTCTGCTCATTCAGGTTAAAATTGTGACAGACAAATATAAAACTCATTTATTTCCTTCTGTCTCTACTTGATTTCAAGTTGACATTAAAACTTGTGTGAACGTGCTTTTATCCTATGCTATAACCTGGAAATTTAGCCAGTAAACTTGTATCCTAGCTTAATCCCTTTCTTTTGCTAAAGGTGATATGAGCTTTTTGAGTACTGGAGTAAAATAATGCACAAAATCTAGTCTATTTACAAAAAAGTCCCAACCTGTTTTTTTAAGATGCTGACAAATATTAAACTATTTTAGGTTTGAAAAAGCAACTGCGGAATACCAGGAGCACCTGTGCTCCATGACTGGGGTGGATTGCTGTATAACAGGCTTTGACAAGTCTGTTCTGAAGTTGGCCAATTCAAACAGTGTGAATAATGCCAGCCCAAAGCATTCCTTGAATGGTCAGTGTTTGTTTTCTTTTTAAGAGAAATACTATCATGTAAAGGTGTGTGCATAACATGAGAACATTCAGTGATACAGCCATGGTAATGTCTGACTCTGAAATCTCAACACCTCTTTCTGTCTGCAGTTAAACTGAACCACTTAATGCCCTTGAAACCCATGGTATGTATAGATAGGGGGGTTTGCAGTACTGAGGTCTAGCTGAATGAAACTAAAGATAATAGGTAAAATACTTTGTAATTTGCTAATTTAAATCTAGTTTATTTTAGATCATTGTAGCTTAAACCTTAGTGTTTATGACATAATTGTATCATAAATGCACTAGTTACTCAGAGGTTTTTAACTAGTAAGACTTGGTTCCAGTATTCTGTTTCATCTTTCAAAATGAATCTTCTTTGTTCCTAATTTAGTTGTTCTGTTTTGAAGACTCCTTTACAGATATGAAATAAATTTTTTCAGAACCTCCTTTGAAAAGGTTCTTTTTTCCCTTAGAAAAAGTGTCACTGGAAGAATACTGTAAAAGTTGTGTAACTACTTGATTTCTTTTTAATGAGGAGTTTTTCGTGACCAAAGACATAGAAATGAACTTTGAGTAAATAAAACTGCTATTTGAAAATATGTATTTAAGTGTGTGTTTATATAAATTTTTTTCATTTCACAGGAGAAACTAGAAAAACTGTTCTGACTAAGCCAAGTGACTCTTCACCTGAAGTGATAAACTACCTGGGTAACAAGGCATGTGAATGCTACATTTCCATTGCCGACTGGTCTGCTGTGCAGGAGTGGCAAAACATGGTCCATGAACTGAAGAAAAGCAATAGTAATACCTCAATCAACCTGAAAGCAGATTTTAACTACATAAAGTAAGGGTGTAATTAATTTATTCAGCAGTATCTTAGAGTACATTGTTTTACAACTGAAATATTATAGCCTTAATGGATTTCAAAAATTGAATGTCAGTTTCTAAATAGAGGAATGCAGAGAAGATAGGTGTGTTCTTGGGAGGGTGAAAACTTGGCCATGGCATTTACAGATGAGTGAAGAGCTAACATCATTCTAAATAGCTGCTGTAGCTTTCTGGCTGCTAAGGCAGCTTAGTATTCAAGAAAAAAGTCTTTCATTGAAGAAAAAAGATACTAAATTTATTCTGCTTCACTCAGCAGAAGATGCGTCCTTTGGCACAGCTTAAATAAAATGCATTTCAGTGGTTTTTAAAAATACCTTAATTTATTAATTTAATGTAACAAGTATAGGAAAGAAGTGGTCTTGGCCACTGAATTTTTTAGTTTTGTTTCTTTTTTAAATGGAATTTAGAACTGTAGCTTGTGCATTTATTTCCTGACCTTTGATATTTTTCTGGTTCATGAAAAAATACTTGTGACATTGAAAAGACCTTCAAAGTTTAAGGGTACTTTCTTTTTATTTGACAACTTGATTGCTTTCCATTCCTGCATGATTGTGGTAAGCATAGTAAAGTCATTTTGGGTGAAATGTCTTGAGTTGAAAATAAAAGCACTGAGGGAAGCAGTGAAATAAAATCTTGCAGGTCTGAAAAGGTGACTGCTTCTGTCAGAGAAAGGGGCTCTTCTTCCACTTTGATACTGAATTAATTCATTTGGTGCATAACTAGTGCCTTTTATTGATGTATGTGATAATTGAGATTTTTGCTTAGAATTAATCATAAGTGCTCTGTAGGATTTGGAGTTAGTCTTGAGTCTTTCTTTTTGCTGTGTAATATACTTAGCATTTGGAGTGAAGTAAGAAATGTGAAAATAAAACTATAAACGTTGAATTGCAGATCTTTGAGCAGCTTTGAGTCTGGACAACTTACTGAATGCACTGAACAACTAGAATTATTACCAGGAGAAAATATCAACCTGCTTGCAGGGGGATCCAAAGAAAAAATAGGTATAAATGCATAAATTAACATTTACTTCAAATGCAAAAGTAAATATTTCTTCATGTATCTGTCTCTATAAATGACAGACTGAAATGTCTGAATGCAGCTTGCTGTGTTCAGTGGACTGACCATAAACTTTATGAATCAAACTTCAAAATGATTGGCAGTGGTCATTCTAAATGTTGATGCAAGTGTGTTTTCTGGAGTTAATAGGACTGTTTAAAGTAATCTGTGATGAATTTCTAATATGAATACATATGTATGCAAAAACACATACTTTTCTAAAAGGGCTTTTTTCCAAACTTCCTTACTGTCAAAAATGCATTCTCAGAGTGTGAAACTTGATAAATTTTGGCAGTTCTAGTTGGTTTCGATTGTTTTATCTCCATATAGACATGAAGAAACTCCTTCCTAATATGCTGAGTCCTGATCCAAGAGAACTTCAAAAAGCAGTTGAAGTACAGCTTTTGAGAAGTTCAGTATGTCTGGCAACAGCTGTAAACCACATAGAACAGGAGCAAAAGTGGCAGTCAATATCTGAGTAAGTTGAAATGTGGTATGAATTAATGTAATACACTGTGAAAACCTGTTCTAGTTTGTTAAGCATAACTTTGTGTAAAGCTTCAGCATCCATGGTAGTTTGCTGCCAGTTCTAGCTGTTGGGAGTTAAAAGTTTAATGAGGAAAAATTAAGATGATGTTTAACTTGGAGTTCATATAGTTTATAAAGTACTTGAGTTGATGAAGTACTGCTGCATGTCAGTTTATTATTAAAGTATTGTAATGTAACTTGTGTGATATTGCAGCACTTTCTCATCATCCTTTTAAAGATACTGTATTTTTTTGTTCACTAACTTTGATATTACTATCTAGTCAGTCTAGCTAAGAAAAATGACTGTCCTGATCCTTTTATTTCAGAAATCTTATTAAATACTTAAAACAAACATCCCGCATTGCTATTGGGCCTTTGAGACTTTCCACGCTCACTGTGTCTCAGTCTTTACCAGTGCTGAGCACTCTTCAGTTGTATTGTTCTTCTGCTTTGGAAAACACTGTATGCAACAGGCTGACATCAGAGGTAATTCTGTTTGGTTAAAGCCTAAATTGGGATAATGCCTTTTTCCATGTCATGTCGTGGAGTATTGGATATAAAATGTACATTAGTTGTTTTGACTGTTGTTAATCATACTGTGAAAAGACCTCATTTAGTTTTCTAGTGTGCCTTGACCCAAGTTTTTATAAGTTTGTATCTCAGTTGGAGTTCTTTCTGTAGTTAAATATATACCTCTTTCAATTACAGTTACAGTATTTTTGAAGTGTTATTGGTGGGTTTTGAAGTGTTATTGGTGGTTGCCTTTTAGAGTATTGGTAATTCTTCTCTCAATACATTGCAACACTTATTCCTGCAACACACATAATTTCCTTTCAAAGCAACCTAAAAATATTGAAAAAAAAAAAAAATCACCTCAACAATTAAAAACTGAATGTCAGACTTCAGCCACTATGAACATTGTAGATGTAATTTCTAATCACATTGTTCAGAAAACAATTCTGCTTGATTTTGAGCAGTTCTTAATGTTGTCCTCTCAAAATCAAGCATAAAATATACTTCTTTTAGTTAAGGATAAAGTGTGGCTACTAATACAAATAAGAATGTTTCCTCTAAAATGGTCTTTGGTTTTAATTAATGAAAATGCGTTGTAGTAAAGTTGTCTGTCATGACAACTGTGCAACTTCTGTGCCTCTTCCAGGACTGTCTTATACCTCTCTTCAATGAAGCTTTGAGGTCATGCAAGCAGCACGATGTGAGGCCATGGATGCATGCCCTGAGGTACACGGTGTACCAGAATCAGCTGATGGAAAAGCTGAAAGGTGTGTAAGCTCTCATTATGGTGTTACGAAAAGCAAATGCAGAATTTGAACTTCAGTCTGCTGAAAGCAGCAGTTGTGTCTATTTCTATTATTTAGATGAATTACTGTTTCAAAGCCAAGTTTTGTCCTTCTGGTGTCTTGCTTTACTAGTCATTGTCATGGTTACTGCTGTTATGTAGACAGTGTCAAAAAGAAAAACAACATTCTGAAGTGTCTAATAGTTGTATACTCCTCTCCTGAAAACCCCTTACTTGCTCATCGCTTCATACTTTAACTGCTTTCACTTTTGAACCCTTCAGCATTCTGAATAATGGGTCTTCAAAAGCAGTCATGAAAGCCATCTAAATGTGCAGTATGATAAGAAGCAATGGGAGAAAAAGGAATTTTGTCAGGGGACAAAAAAAGGTTTATTAGCTAAGAAGAATGGTTATAGTGGAAAAAATCTTTTTTCAGCAGATGATCTATGGATATAATTTTTGTTTGAGGTGGGGTATATAAATATTCTAGGCAGACATTAATTAATCTACATTTCTGAAGCAATTTTTTACTGATGGCCATGTACAGAATACATTGGGAAGAAATTCAGTGTGTTCAGTGGTTTAATACTTTTGTTTACAACATCTTGCTCTCTTCTTTAGAACCAACAGTCCCAATTAAAAGCCATCTTATGGAACTGGGCTTAACAGCAGCGAAATTTGCACGGAAGCGAGGAAACATCGCCCTGGCTACACGACTGCTCGCCCAGTGCAGTGAGGTTCAGCTGGGGAAAACCACCACTGCACAGGACTTAGTCCAGCACTTTAAAAAACTGTCTGCACCAGGTCAGATAGATGAAAAATGGGGTCCTGAACTTGATATTGAGAAAACAAAGTTGTTATACACAGCAGGTGAGTGTTCTGTTGTAGTGACTTGAGCTTCTTGTCCTTATAACCAGGCTAATTCCCCTCACCTTGAAGAAGTCCAGTAGGGCAGTATCATTAGGAACTGATTGCATCCCATTAACTGTTGTCTGTCTGAAAGTGTTTTCACAAGTTTTTTATGCTTGTTGTTTTTAACTTCAAAAGAGAATTTTCTGTGTAAAAATATATTGCTACAAGCTGTGCATCTGAGTGTGCCGTAATTTCAGAATTATTTTAAACAATGTTAACAGTGCACTGAAAATTTGCTTTTCATGATATGCAGGTCAGTCAACACATGCCATGGAAATGCTGAGTTCTTGTGCCATATCTTTCTGCAAATCTGCCAAAGCTGAATATGCAGTTGCTAAATCTATTCTCACACTGGCTAAATGGATCCAAGCAGAATGGAAAGAGATCTCAGGACAGTTGAAACATGTATATAGAGCTCGTCAGCAGCAGAATCACAGTGGCCTGTCTACCTTGTCTAAAAACATATATAATTTAATTGATCTGCCAGCTGTTAATACACTAGAAGATGAATATCCTAGGATTGAAAGTGAATCTACAGGTACCTTTGTTCTCATTGCTGATTTTTAAAATTAGTTACTGGTAATTACACTGAGGGATAACACTGGTTATACTGATAAAGCCTGAGTGCTCCATCACTCCTGTATTTGTTTTCCTAATACATGTGTCAATGGTGTGTACTTTGTGCAATAGGTAACTATACACAGTTGAAAAACCTAAACACCTTAATATTCATATTTCATATTTCTGTCACATTTTTCTCATTCAAGTAATGGTGGCCTGAGGAAGAAATTGGGATGTGTTTATTTTGTATTGAGGGTATCAGTTATTGTCCTGTGTGTGTTTGCTTTCCACTTGTGTATTTGCTAAAATTTGAATTAGATCTTTCAGGATTAAGCATGGACAGGATTTATGTTGTGAAGGGTCCCATAAGTGTGCAAAGTACTTCAGGTTTTTTCGTGATCTTTAATCTGTACTTAACCTGAGCACTTCTGTTGTTGCTGCAGAATGTGTTCTCATTCCTAATTTCCAGCAGACTTTTCTTTAAATGTCAAGATAAATTCTGTCTTTCTTTAAACATGGATTTCATAAATAACTTAGTTTCTCTCATGCAGAGTCAGAATTATTTTAGAGCTGTTGGTGAATGTTAAACAGTAGGTGCTTTCTGACTTGATGGCAGAGAAAATAAATATATACAAAAACAGTGCCCTGGGTACTTCATAGAACTCTGCTCTCTGAAGCATTGTGCTCCTTAGGAGATCACAAGTTCCTTGCCCAAGTTCCTTCCTGTGAAAGAGGAAGGAATTGTAGAGTATCAGAAGTGATCGTTGGCAAATGGAAACTGGGCTTTTCTTTGAAGCAGTGTCAAAACTGAAAAATAATTACATTTTGGAAAATTTTCACTGTTGGGTACCAGTTTGACTGAAAAAATACTGTATACCCATTATTTTTTTGGTGTTACTTTCTGTGTTAAGGAAGTCAGAAGTGGGTTTTATACTGTAACACATATGACTCTATTTCTCCCATGACAGTAAACATTGGAGTTGGAGAGCCAGACTTCATCTTGGGCCAGCTGTATCACTTGTCTTCAGTACAGGCACCTGAAGTAGCCAAGTCTTGGGCAGCCCTGGCTAGCTGGGCTTATAGATGGGGCCGCAAAGTAGTTGATAATGCCAGGTAAATTCAGCCTAATGCTTGAATTTATACAGCACAATTGGTTTTCTTAAGATAAACCTTATCTGTGTATTTATGATTACTGTTGTACATGGTCTGAAGTTTCACTTGAGCAGAGAAATTAATTAATATTCTCTTGATTACTTGCCCTCTGTAAAACAGAGCTGGCTTAATTCTGAGGTAAAGATGATTTCTTCCTTGAAAAAGTTTTATGTGTAGACTTTCAGTAGCTCTACAAATACTCACGTAACAGGGATCAATAATTCATTAAATGTTACAGTCAGGGAGAAGGTGTTCGGCTGCTCCCCCGGGAGAAATCTGAGGTTCAGAACTTGCTTCCAGACAACATTGCAGAGGAGGATAAAGAGAAAATCTATGGGATTCTTGGGCAGGCAGTGTGTCGACCAGCTGGGATTCAAGTAAGTGTAGATTTGTTTGCTTAAAATAACGTTCAACTTCAGCATGAACCTTATTTTCCTCTTCTTTCAATTTATATTAACTCTTGTAAGTGTCTAAAAGTTAAAATTCAGACAGTAAAAGAAAACTTCTGTTAGTTATGGTCATACGCCTGTTGGATGAAGTATGGTAATGTGATCAAGTAATGCAGTTGCATGAGTTGCTAGACAAAAACTGACTGAGGAGCTAAGATTGCTTGTAGAAATTGTTGGAGGACTTAATGAAATCTGCTTTCCCTTTATTTGCATTTAGGATGAAGATATGACTCTACAAATCACTGAAAATGAGGACAATGAAGAAGATGATATGGTGGATGTGATATGGCGTCAGTTATTAACGAGTTGTCCCTGGCTTTCAGATCTTGATGAAAATGCAACAGAAGGATTAATTAAAGTCTGGAGGAAAGTTGTAGACAGAATCTTCAGTCTCTATAAACTGTCCTGCAGTGCATATTTTACTTTCCTCAAACTTAATGCTGGTCAGGTTAGTGTTCATGTTGATGTGGAAACCAAGGTTCAAACTTTCTAAATGCTGATATGAACTACATACTTAGAGGAGTATTTCTTTGTTTCAAGGTTCCACTTGATGAAGAAGATCCCAGACTGCACTTGAGAAACACCTCTGAGCAAAGCACTGATGATGTAATTGTGATGGCAACACTGAGACTGTTACGATTGCTTGTGAAACATGCTGGAGAACTTAGACAGTATCTAGAGCATGGGCTAGAAACTACACCTACTGCTCCGTGGAGAGGTAAGTATATGCTGTCTAGTTGTTAAGATTGATTTTGAGACATTTTCTCTAAATTCTGTTCATTGCACTTTTATAAAATTTTTATTTAAGTGTGATGGAAAGAGACTGTCTTTACTAAATGATTTCATTGAAGATGTTAAAGTCTGCCATACACTCTGATCATAAAGTAGATAAGTAGCACAGATTTTGATCCTCTTCCTCCCCGACTTGAAGACATGGGAAGGAGAAAGGAGATGTGGTTTGTGAAGTATTACGTCATATGACCCCTTTAAAAAATAAACAGGGTGGGTTTTTTCTAGCTATAGTTGAGAAAGATATGTGACTAAAGCCACAGGTTTCAGAAGTACGTGTTTGTCACTACACTGCAGGTTCTGGTTGTTCAGGGACTTTCCCTCAAAGGTTATGGAGTTAGTGTGGGAGGCAAAGAAGAGGAGGCCACTTACTGTGAAATTGCACTTTCTTTTGGACTTTTTTGTAAATTAGTAAATTTGTACTTCCTTATGTTCTCCCTGTCCAGAAAAAAAAAAGACATGCTTTAAAAAATAAAATTCTGCCTCATTTGAAGTGGGATGAAGTGAATCAGCATGTTCCCTTTCCTCTTTCTGCAGGTATTATACCCCAGCTTTTCTCCCGCCTAAATCACCCAGAAGTGTACGTTCGTCAGAGCATTTGCAACTTACTGTGTAGAGTTGCTCAGGATTCTCCTCATCTCATCCTCTATCCTGCAATAGTGGGAACCATTTCACTCAGCAGTGAGTCCCAGACTTCAGGTATGGAGAAAAGATGTTCAAATAAACCTAAGCTAATATATTTTTATATACTGGATAGAATGATACTGAGGTGGATTTTTTTTTTCTCATTTGTGATCTTAAGAATATTTTTATTATGGGACCTCACTGATACCCTTAATCTGATTTACCAGATTTTGCATATTTTTCTTATACTTCACCAGTACTCTATGGGGACCTGATACTAAATAAACTGTGGGGTGATATATCTTACTGTAGCTAATTTATAATCTGTTTTTAATTTAGGGAACAAGCTGCCTTCTGCCATCCCTACTTTGCTAGGTAATATTCAAGGAGAAGAACTGTTAGGTGGTGAATGTGATGGAGGGAGCACCCCAGCTTCCCAAGAAAGTAGTAAAGATGATACAAAAGCTGGATTAAATGAAGATCAAGCCATGATGCAGGATTGCTACAGCAAAATTGTGGAGAAACTCTCTGCTGCAAATCCAACAATGGTGTTGCAGGTAAATAATCCAAATGTATGTTACTCGGGTACTTGAACCACAAAATATATAATTTGTGCATCTTGGGTGTTGGCCTACTGAAAGTGTGGTGTGTGTCTGTCTCTTTTCCATTTTGTTCATCTACATAAAAAAAGCTGAATTTTAGTTTTTTAAAAAAGTGGATCTTACTTTGTCTAGGTTCAGATGCTTGTGGCTGAGCTGCGCAGAGTTACAGTTCTCTGGGATGAGCTTTGGTTGGGAGTTCTGCTGCAACAGCACATGTACGTCCTCAGACGGATTCAGCAGCTGGAAGATGAAGTCAAGAGGGTCCAGAACAACAACACTTTACGGAAGTATGTCTTTGTTATGATTATCCCTGGTATTGTTAAAAAATGTTTGTTTGTTCTTGGGGAAGCGCACAGTCAAACGGATCAATGGTGGTGTTTTTTCTGAATCCATACTATCCCACCTGCTGCTTTGTAAGCCTGGGACCTTATTTCAGGAACGTTTTATGCTATAGCTAGTACTGCAATGAAATGAAGGAAACAGTCTACCTGTGAATCTATGTTGTGATTTCTGTAGTAATAATGTGTTAGAACCCAATGTATATTGAATATTGTAGATGATGAGATCCTATAGTTCTTGATTTCCCAGTCAGATGAAATGACCATATGCAAGTTGAAGGGTGTAATCTATTTAGAGTACACTGCAAATGCAGATATATGGAGCAAACAGAATGTCTTTGTCTGCTTTTGGTTTTCAGTGTTGAGCAAGTCTGTCTTTCTTCTCACCTGGGTTCTCCTGAGAACAGAGCAGTGGAACAGCAGATCTATTCACTGGGCACCTGGCTAAACTTAAGAATGCCTCTTGTATTCTGTACTCAAGACTGACATGGAATGGGAGAACAGAATGATATGGATCTGTCTTCCCCTTCTTTATAGTGTGGTGCATCCTCAAGAAGTAGTAGTAGAAAGGTCCTATATTAAAGGAAATCAGTTGCTTAAAGTGATTTCTGCTCAGAACTTCTGATCAGGGTTTCTGGTGGTTGAACAATGCATTTCAAATGTTTTTTTTAAAAAGTGTGGTTCAGAGGAACATGTATTCAGTGTGGAAATACTCTTCATTTTATTATGATCGTAATTGAAGACCTCATTTTAGAGAAGTAATAATTTTTGTGAGTTTTTCAATATCTCATTTGTTGTTTAATGCTCTAATTATGAGGTAACTTGGTTTTATGGCATTAAGAGGAAGCTTTTGTGTGTTTTTTATAACAGAGAGGAGAAAATAGCAATCATGCGTGAAAAGCACACGGCTCTGATGAAGCCCATTGTCTTTGCTTTGGAGCACGTGAGGAGCATCACTGCAGCTCCTGCAGAAACTCCTCATGAGAAATGGTTTCAGGATAACTATGGAGATGCAATTGAAAATGCACTGGAGAAACTTAAGAATCCTTTGAATCCTGCTAAACCTGGAAGCAGCTGGCTCCCATTTAAAGAGGTATTGCATGCAAGATGAAGAATGCACTGTAGAGACTCTTGCTGCATCATGTGCTTGATCCCCTCCTTCTCTTGCTATTCTCTTGCCATATCAGAATTGCAGCCTGAAACTTTGTCTGCTCAGCAGTCAGCAGGCACACTGGGCACTAAAGCACCATGATTTTTGTCTCTAGCCAGTCCTATTGATTGTCTGTTATTGCATTTCTGTGCCTTGAAATTACTTTACCTTTTTCAAATCCTGCATGTTCTGCTGTCTGGGATGCTATTATCTTTGGGAGCAGAGGGCTTTATTTCTTTTAAATACTGTCTTTGTGAAACTCTGGTATTTGAGTTTAGATGACTTAAATTTTAAGTTGATTCTCTGTTTATCTAAGCGTAGTCCTTGGGCTGTGCAGCAGCTTTCAAATGATCAGCCCTTCCCATTGGCACTTCATCAATTATATCATCTTCTCTTAGTTTTTTGTGGGTCTAAAGAGAAACTAAATAGTCACTTGGCTATCCAGAGCTGGTGTGGTGGTTTTTAAAATCTTGTTAGACAGAACTGAGGTTTTACATGCAAAGAGACCTTTTTTCCTTGTACTTCCTCTTCTGCTTTGCAGAACAAACAAGCATTTGATACATAAACAGGAGGTTGCCAAATGCTGCTGCCTTTAACCAGAGCTCAAATATTTAGAAATACAGGAGGAAACCTCTTGAGGAGCATGGTTTGTTGTGACTTTGGTGTTTATCACTATGAAGGGTCTATTTGCTGCATAAAGGATGTTGTTTAGTTTTTGTAATCTTCATCTTAAACTGTGTCTGGATTAGCAGCATGGCGAGGGTACAAGGGAGTTTGGGAAAAATCTTTGTTTTATGGACGATGGCCACCATTAAGTCCAGTTTGATGGTGTTTGTTTCTTAGTGCTAACTGTTAAGGTGAACATCAGTCTAAAAGAAAAAAAAAATCTTTGGAATAGGTGATGCTGAGTTTGCAGCAAAGAGCACAGAAACGGGCCAGTTACCTCTTACGACTTGAAGAAATCAGTCCTTGGCTGGCTGCCATGATGAACACTGAAATAGCACTTCCTGGAGAGGTGTCCACCAGGGACACAGTCACCATCCACAGTGTGGGCAGCACCATCACCATCCTGCCTACCAAAACCAAACCTAAAAAGCTGCTTTTCCTGGGTTCAGATGGGAAGAACTATCCCTACCTGTTCAAAGGTAAGTAATTGCATTTTTCTTGTACTAAGTATTGTCTCTTGTTATTAATTAGACTGTTTTAAAGTTAGGAACATTGCACAGTGCAACTCTAGCTTTATTTGCCTGAATGTTACAGACAAAGAGGAGTGTGAAGCATTAGCTCTCTCCCTTCCCTCCCTCCCATTTCACCATACATTTTTCAAGGATTTTTGACTTGAGAAACTCTAACTCAAATGCCTTCTTCACAAGGCTTTCATCAGAAGCAATGCTCTGCTTGCATATTGATAGAATTTTCCAGAAGCTTAAGGTAGCCCCAGAGGAGAACTTTACAGGCTTCTTCCTTTCCCTGAGAGGGAAAGACTTACTTGTTATGTAGTAACTGTTGTGTGTACTGCTCACACAGCAAGCTGGCATAAACTGGTAGGTAAATGCCATATAAACACTTTGGTTTAGATGAACACCTCATCCTTACTCTACATATTATAAAGATATTCATAGTCTGAAAAGTAGCTGGTTTAAAAAACGCTAAATTTTGGGCTTTAAGAGAAATTTTTTGTCATCTAGAAGCTAATTTTTAACCAAATTTGCTGCAGGTTTGGAAGACTTGCATCTGGATGAGAGAATCATGCAGTTCTTGTCCATTGTGAACACCATGTTTGCCACGATCAATCGGCAAGAGACGCCGCGGTTCCACGCCAGACACTACTCAGTGACACCCCTGGGGACAAGGTCAGGCCTCATCCAGTGGGTGGATGGAGCCACACCTTTGTTTGGGCTTTACAAGCGCTGGCAGCAGCGGGAAGCAGCTCTACAGGCACAAAAGGTAACGGCTCTGGTCTGTGCTGAGTTGAACAAGTCAGAAAAGAAATGCTTGTTTTGATTTGCTTTCTGATTCTAAGTCTCGTAGTCTTATAAGGATTGTGTTTTGTTCATAATAATGCAGGAAGGTTCTGTGTATTCATGTATCTGTGGGCTTCACCAGAAGTCAGTGAAATTGCATCTCTGTTATTTATATATAATTGCAGTATGTAACATAAAAATGCTCTTCTGGCATGATAATTCAAGTGAACTGTTTTTTACAAATAGAATTAGCCTTGATTGAAATTATTTTAGTTCTATATCTTGTTTACTCATTTTCATTCAATTCTAAGTACAATTTTTGCAGTTATATTTATGAGGTCTGCTTTGAGAGTGGAACTTTGAGAGGCCAAAACAATGTGTTTTCAGTTTATTTAGATCTGAATTTTGAAAGCATTCTCTGAGCTGTAGAAGTCATGCTCAGGGAAGTGGTTTCATATTTCATTCTCACCACAACTAAATTTGGGATATGTTTCTGTGCTAATATATCAACTAACATTTTTACCTCTTCTAGGCTCAGGACTCTTACCAGACCCCTCAGAATCCTGGAATAGTTCCAAGACCCAGTGAACTTTACTACAGTAAAATTGGACCTGCTTTAAAGGCAGTCGGGCTTAGTCTTGATGTGTCCCGTCGTGACTGGCCCTTGAATGTCATGAGGGCTGTTCTGGAAGAACTGATGGAAGCAACTCCCCCAAATCTCCTTGCTAAGGAGCTCTGGTCATCGTGTACCACACCAGATGAGTGGTGGAGGGTTACACAGGTGAGTTATAACAACTGTATTTTACATATGAGAGGCTGTGGTTTTAATGGGATGAGGGGCAACAAATGCCTGAGATGTGGTACTTGTGAGTTTTGAGTTTGGAGAGCTAGTGCTGCTGTGAGTTTGATGGCATGTTGGCAATTGAGCCATCTGGAATTAAAATATGGGTATAGACCAGATAAGTCTACATTATTATACTAGAATTATCAGCCTAAAAAAGGAAAACTCTTGTAAGATACCATCAAACAACAAATAGAAAACTGCTTGGAATAAGTTGGGCTTGATTTGTTTTACACTTACACTTAAAATAATGTTTAAGATGGTAGTCAGTCCAATGTGTTGGCAGAGGATTCCCACAAATAATTTTTTCCTGAAACTCTCTTTTAAGTCGTATGCAAGATCCACTGCAGTTATGTCCATGGTTGGCTACATCATTGGTCTTGGAGACAGACATCTGGATAATGTTCTTATAGATATGACTACAGGAGAAGTTGTCCACATAGATTATAATGTTTGCTTTGAAAAAGGTAATTTAAAAAATGCTCTATGTTATTCAAATAAAAGGTTTCCTTTCTTAGTGATTAAAAGAAACAACTTAATTTTTTATCTTGAAGGGAAGAGCCTTAGGGTCCCAGAGAAGGTTCCGTTCCGGATGACGCACAACATTGAAACAGCACTGGGAGTGACAGGAGTGGAAGGGGTGTTCAGGCTTTCTTGCGAACAGGTATGGCAGGAGATTTGAAAACTGAGGGCCATCACTGGCCAAATACTGTCTTAGAACTTTTCTATTCTGCATTCTGCTGCTGTTTTATAGAGCCTTCAGCTGTGATTTTAATTGGACTTGCTTTACCTATATCCTATGATTGGTATTTAAGAAACATGAGATTGTCTGATAAATCCACACGCAAGTAGTGGTACAACTAAAATATAGGGTGGAAGGGGGACTTTTAGTTGTAGATTAAAATGTTATGTTTTTCCTGAATCTTTTTTTTGTGGTGTTTTGCCTCCCCTCTTCCTTTGGGACTCATCCTGTATAAACATGACAGATATGTTTTTAGAAAGAAAAATGCTCTGAAGAAGGGAGATTTTTCCTCCTTAAGTGTCTGTGGCTCATGCATAGAGTTTATGTGGAAGGCTAGAATGCAGTCTTGTCTTTGTGATGTTCCTACAGGCTTAGCTGCATTTGTACCCACTGTGGGTGTTCTTCTTGTCCCTGTAGTGGTTAGGGATTCATTATGGATTTCTGTACCTACTCAAGTACTGTGTTTTGCATCTAAGTTTCCACAATTCAACAAGGATAATGCAGAATCAGAATGAGTCTGTTTAAAATATGATGCAGGTCCTTCATATTATGCGGCGTGGGAGAGAGACTTTGCTTACATTGCTGGAAGCTTTTGTTTATGATCCTCTGGTGGACTGGACAGCTGGAGGCGAGGCAGGATTTGCTGGAGCTGTCTATGGTGGTGGTGGCCAGCAGGCTGAAAACAAACAGAGCAAAAGGGAAATGGAAAGGGATATTACACGGAGTCTCTTTTCCTCGAGGGTGGCCGAGATAAAAGTGAGTTTCCTACAATAATTTTCTATTTCTTAACCAAAGTAGGTTTTGTGCTTTCATTTCATTTATTTGCATTTTGGGAATGGGGGAAGATCTGGTCATATCAGCAGTAGTTCACGAATTTTATTGTGATAAATTGAGTCTGTATGAAGGGAAGTGTATATATTGAACTTGCAAGTATTTAATTTTCAGTTTCTGCATGATTAATTCTAAAACATGTTTTAGTTCTTTGCCTGAATCTGGGCTAGGAGAATAAAAATAGAGGTTCAGATAAGTAAGAATGTGTGTTAAGATTTGGCAGTTGTAGCACTGGAAGCAGTGCTAGATGAATGGCATTGTTGAAAGGTTAAGTTTTGCCATAGCTTACGTTCTCTTACCAGTTTGAATTTAGTGCAGTTCAGTAACTTCTGTGTCTTGATTGCAGGTTAACTGGTTTAAGAACAGAGATGAAATGCTTGCTGTGCTGCCAAAACTGGACAGTAGTTTAGAAGAGTATCTGAACCTGCAGGAGCAGTTAACAGATGTAGAAAAGTTGCAAGGAAAACTACTGGAAGAGATAGAATTTCTGGAAGGTGCAGAAGGAGTGGATCATCCCTCCCACACGCTTCAGCACAGGTACAGAGGAGCCAGGAATTCTGTCAGGAGTCTCACAGTTCAGTATAGATGGTGTTTTAGCAATGTACTTACAAGTTAAACGTTAGAAATCTGTATGTGAGCGAATAGCAAGAATAGTGAAAATTATTCTTGCAGTAAGCAGGTCACTGCTTGTACAGAAGAACTACTGAAACCTTTTCCTACTGAATAATCTTACTGATGTCCTGCACCTCATAACTCCATCAATGCAACCTGTGCTAGTCCAAGTTCCACACTTGACCGTCAAGGCAAGAGAGGGAATGTTCTGAATGTGCTGTCCCATCATAACAATCCACATAAGGAAGCTATTGATAAATAGTGCAAAAATATTTTCTTCTGAGTTTCTTATTCTTAGAGTTATTTTTGAAGGTTATTTGAAATGAATCAAGTATTTCCGAATTGCATGAATAGGCACAGGCATTAATTATTTTGTAGGAAAACAGAATTAATAATGCAACATATGGTTTTATGTAGTTGGTGAGAACATGTCCATTTTCTGGCTAACAGAGTTATATTGTTCAATGTGGTTCTGTATTCTATAGTGTTAAGTATTTCTTTTCTCATTGTACTTACTTGATTCTGTGGCTTCACTAATTCAGGTATTCTGAGCACACACAGTTGCAGTCTCAACAAAGAGCTGTCCAGGAAGCCATCCAGGTGAAGCTGAATGAGTTTGAGCAGTGGATAACACATTACCAAACTGCCTTCAGTAATTTAGAGGCAACGCAACTTGCAAGTCTGCTCCAAGAAATAAGCACACAAATGGACCTAGGTACAAAACAGTATTTCTGGGGGTAATTCTAATGGTTAGAAAATCACTTGAGTTTAATAGCAGAAGGCATTATGAGTATCCTCTAACATAAAGGCAATGATCTGAATGTAATAAATTAAAAGGAAGTGGCTTCTTCAAAGGGTAATTTGGAGCACTTCAAGGTTTCAGTGCCAGACTGTCTGAAGGAACTTGTCTGTATTATCCTACCTGGGCATGAGATTCTCTTACCTTGTGCTCGAAATTCTCAGTATGAATTCTTTATGCTTTCTTTATCACAAGTAAAAGAATAATTTTGAAAAGGTGTTAATGCTCAGTCTTTGTATGGTATAAAATGTGTCTGCTTCAGAGCTTCAGAGATGTCTTTATTTTTGACTTTATTTCTTAAAAGGCCCTCCAAGTTACGTCCCAGCAACAGCATTTCTGCAAAATGCAGGCCAGGCACATCTAATCAGTCAGTGTGAACAACTGGAAGGAGAGGTTGGTGCTCTTCTGCAGCAGAGAAGATCTGTGTTACGGGGTTGCCTAGAGCAATTGCACAACTATGCAACAGTAGCTCTGCAGTATCCCAAAGCTGTGTTTCAGAAGCACCGAATAGAGCAGTGGAAAACCTGGATGGAAGAGCTCATTTGTAACATGACAATAGAGCGGTGTCAGGATATCTTTAGGAAGTAAGTTGACAGAATAACAAGTTGTTCAAAGAATGTAATTTTTGAGCTACTACTCTAATTTGATCATTAAAATAAATACTTTTGTGAAGACCTATCTAATTATAAAGCATACTAAGAATAAGTTGTAATCTAGAAATTTGGAGAAAAATATAAAAAACTGTTTTAAAAATACCATTCCAGCGTTCAATCTGTGTACTTCAACATGAAAATCAAGTAACATTGCCCTGTAATGAACAAATGAAGAATTCATGTTTGTGGCTTAAGGGTAGTGATATTTTGGATTCTAGAAAGTTTTGGTATTTAAAAATCAATAGGGAAAGATTTTTTTTAATCTAGTAGATTTTCAAGCAGTTTCTGGTTCTTTTTTTCTTCTAAAGTCAGGCTGTTTCAACATTATTATGGCTTGACTTAGGTATATTCAAGATGAAGATCTACATTCTGTTCAAACATTTACTCTGAAACCTGTTTCCTTTCTTTTTATCTTCTATTCATTCTTTGCCTCAAGGACACTTGTCTTCTGTCCTTGCAAATAGGTGTGGAATACGGTGCATTCCAGGACTTTATAAAAGCATCTTTAGGGTAGCCATCAACTCCTTGCTGATAAGGATTGGGCAATAGGGGAATGGTTCAAACACTGGTATTTTCCTGCCTACAGATCAGAATGCAATTTGGGAATATTTAGTGACTGTAATTTCCTGTACAGGTATGAGATGCAGTACGCTCCGCAGCCCCCTCCCAGCATGTGCCAGTTCATCACGGCCACGGAGATGACGCTGCAGCGCTACGCGGCCGACATCAACAACCGGCTGATCCGGCAGGTGGAGCGGCTGAAGCAGGAGGCAGTGACGGTGCCCGTGTGCGAGGAGCAGCTCAAGGAGATCGAGCGCTGCATCAAGGTGTTCCTGCACGAGAACGGCGAGGAGGGCTCGCTCAGCCTGGCCAGCGTCATCATCTCCGCCCTGTGCGCGCTCACCAGGTGAGCTCCCTGCTGGGACCTTCCGTGCTGGGCACCACATCACAGCAATGGTCAGGGATGGAGTTCTGTGAAGGGTGCCACAGCAGGCACGTTGTCTGAAGTGTCTCAATTCATCTAGGCGGAACCTGATGATGGAAGGGGCAGCGTCCAGTGCTGGAGAGCAGCTGGTTGATTTGACTTCCCGAGATGGAGCCTGGTTCCTGGAGGAGCTTTGCAGCATGAGTGGGAATGTCACGTGCCTTGTGCAGCTGCTGAAGCAGTGTCATCTGGTACCCCAGGACTTAGATATTCCAAACCCTATGGAAGCATCAGAAGCTGTTCACTTAGCCAATGGAGTATATATCTCACTTCAGGTGATTCTTTTATGTTACTTTTTCCCCCCATCCTTTAAGGCTTCAGCTAAGTCATTCTTAATAGACTCTTCCTTACTGGGCTAAATGTTTGTTTATGATGCTGCTGAGATTTTTTTTCTTCAGTCTTGCTCTTGATTGCTGTATTTGATTGAGCTGAACAAGCATTTGCTTCTGTCATTTACATTTTTATTGGTTGGGAGAAACTGTTTTGATCTATACATCACAAATCATAAAAACTGCTGTAAAGCAAGCAACCATGAGGAAGAGGTTGATATCAGATTTATAGACACACGAGCTTCATACCTCCTTTTCATTTTTCTGTTCTGTTGCTGAGAGTTCAGAACAACTTCCAAACTGTTCAAACTGTGTTCTTTGTTTTTTGTTCCTGCTAAACTTTACTTATTTTCACCTGAATCAAATAATTTGAAATCAACTCAGAAAACCTGTTGTACAGGCCCTAATCTCCAATATTGGGAAGGAGAAAAATGCGTTTATAATTTTGTGGTTCATAAATGTTTCCATATTAATAAAACAAACAAAAAACCCATCAATGGCAGTCTCAGTAAAATATCTACTGAAGACTGATGTGGTTTATAAACTGTGGCTGGTTAAATAGATTCTTGAGTCTAATTGGATGTGAGAAATATTTTCCTATCGAGCTGCATAAGTGCATTTGGATTTTTATCACTTTATTTCTTTCCCTCTTTGAAGTCGTAACATCTCAACTGTTTCAGAAATGTGCATGGCAGTAGTTCCACTGCATTGCAGTGGGGATCTTTCAACCACACATTGTTGTCCTCCCTGTGAGCTCTTAGATAAGATGTGCTCCCTGAGCTCACTGGTCACTGAGCAGTCAAGATATAACCAGTCTTTTTGGTGTGTTTCATCTCCTTTTGGACACAGAGCACTTTGGTTCTTTCTGTAGCTGCCTTTTAGCACTCTGCTGCATTCTGCTTGGGAGAAGTTGCTCTGTGCCACTTAAGATACTGTTCTTTCCTGCACTGATTTCTGTGGTAAAGTTACCACTACCTGGCAAGTTTTTGCTACTTTTCCTTTGTCTAGTCCAATGAGTTTAGCAAACCATTAATTCAGTTAATAATTTATTACAGTTATGTAATGGAAAAGAAAAGCTGAAGGGGATGGGTGTCAGGTATTGCTGCTGGTGCTGTGAAGATGGCTGTTGCTACATTGCTACAGATGTCAAACCTTTGGCTTTGTACAGGGTTTAATGTATTCCTGATTTCTTCAAAGTTAATAAAAGAGTAGACTTTTGACTCTTGGCTGACCACCATCATGTTATATTTTAGATAATGTCTGCTGCACAGTGTAGTACTAAAATGACAAAAGATGATGCATGTGATACTTTTTGAGAGGGAAAATTTCTTACTTTTTCATACTTACTTCCCAACAGGAATTGAACTCAAACTTCCGACAGATCATTTTCCCTGAAGCACTTAGGTGCTTAATGAAAGGAGAGTATACTTTAGAGAGTATGCTCCATGAGTTGGATAATCTTATAGAGCAAACTACTGATGGAGTCCCTTTGCAGACGTTGGTTGAATCTCTGCAAGCCTACTTAAGAAATGCTGCTATGGGTATAGAGGAGGAGACACACACTCATTACATTGATGTTGCAAGGTAAATCACCTTTCTTTTCAGTGTAGGTGTGAGAGAGTAAAGACTGAAGAACAGTAGTTTCTCTGAAATTAATTTTTTGTCTGATATATGGGCTTTTCTTGCCCAACATTATCCTTAAGCAGAGTGCAGGGTCTAAAGTGTGCACTTGTTTCCTCTTCGCATGTTTGTGTGTTTATCCACATGCATACTCAGAAATATGGAGCAGTAGCAATTTACACTTTTATCTGCTTAAAGCTGACTTTTGGTAGTCAACTTTTTCCCAAATATTTAGTTGTGATTTTATATTTGAAGTTAAAGGACGCTAAAAATAGGAGCTAGTACATTAGTTTGTGGGAGAAACCTGTGAAAGGGAGAGCTTGTAACCATGGCACTCCTCATCAGGAGGTTTGACGAGCAGCTTTTGCTTAATGAGTCAGTGACTTGATTAAAAAAGCAAAATGCAAACAAAACCCCGAGCAAGCAAAAAGACTTGTGCATCTTGTAATGTGGGAGACTACCTTCCTGAGTAAGTGCTTGGTACACAACTAAGCCAATTCAAAATCTTCAAGTGGTGTTTCCCTTGAGCCAATTGTGGTGGCTCTCAGTGATACAGTGAAGGCTGCTGTACTGATTGATAAGATTTTCCTTTTCTTCCCTTAGATTAGTTTTCCTCCTGGTTTGCCCATTGACAAGCCTGCTCAGCCTGTTAGTTGAAGTTTGAAAGTCGTGTAAGGGAAGGAGGGGATAAAACCACCCTTCAGGAGCAACTAGCTCTTCAAACTGGCTCAGCCATAACCAGAGACCTCATCCCCCACCTTCTCACTCACATTCCTGTCACTTATAAATGTGCATGTTGTAAAAACAGAGCTTGCTTTTCAAGAGTGAAAGGTGATATTTCCCTCACTAACTATTCATAACTTTATCATTCTCATAGAAAGTACAGTCTTTATCTTCTACCTGTATTTTAAGTTAGCTTTGTAGTAGATCATTTAGTACAGTCCTGTTTTATTTGATATCCTTCACTCTTCTTGTAAGACCAGCATCGGGACTCATGTGGAAATGGGGCAGAGAGGGTGGGAAAAACCTGCGAAAATCTCACCTTGTTCAGATGCAGCTTGATTCCAATCTGGTCTATCTGTGGAATCAGTCAGTTTAAGAAAATTTTATTTATTGTGGACTAAGCAAAACCATGTAAATTTTCTTTTTTTCCTTTCAAGAGTACTTCATGCTCAGTATGGTGAACTGATTCAGCCAAGAAATGGTTCAGTTGATGAAACTCCTAAAATGTCAGCTGGTCAGATGCTTTTGGTAGCTTTTGACGGAATGTTTGCTCAAGTGGAAACTGCATTTGGTTTATTGATTGAAAAGGTATGGATTTGTTCTTTTTGGAGTACTGTTTGAGTCAGAACTAGGAAACATTTAAAAAAACCAAACTAATTAATTTCCTTTACATTGCTCAGCTAAACAAGATGGAGATACCTCTTGCTTGGCGTAAGATTGACATAATTAGGGAAGCCCGCAGCACCCAAGTTAACTTCTTTGATGATGACAATAATCGGCAAGTCCTGGAGGAAATTTTCTTTCTGAAGAGACTGCAAACAATTAAAGAATTTTTCAGGCTCTGTGGTACCTTTTCTAAAACACTGTCAGGTAAATAAATGTTATCAGCTATTCAGTATGCCTTTATCCACTTCTCATCCTGTTCACAAGAACATAAAATGGTCACTTTCGCTGTAACTTACCCTTGATGAGTTGTGGTAAGGAAGCAGAAATTAAAAATGAATTCCTGTGCTTTTGTTGTGTTTGTAAGTCAGGTATGATTCTTCTGGATGCATCAAATTTTATAACAAAAATGCTATTTCTTTCCCTTTAAAAGGAATCAGTTCACTTGAAGACCAGAATGCAGTAAATGGACCTGTTCAAATTGTCAATGTGAAAGCCCTTTACAGGAACTCTTGTTTTAGTGAAGATCAAATGGCCAAGCCAATTAAGGCTTTTACAGCAGACTTTGTGAGGCAGCTTTTAATTGGCCTTCCAAATCAAGCTTTGGGACTGACCTTGTGCAGCTTCATCAGCGCTCTGGGTGTCGATATCATTGCTCAGGTAGAGGCTAAAGATTTTGGAGCAGAAAGCAAAGTTTCTGTGGATGACTTGTGCAAGAAAGCTGTGGAGCACAACATCCAGATTGGCAAGTTCTCACAGCTGGTGATGAACAGGGCCACAGTCCTGGCCAGTTCCTACGACACGGCCTGGAAGAAGCATGACCTGGTGCGCAGACTGGAAACCAGCATTTCCTCCTGCAAGACCAGCCTGCAGAGAGTGCAGCTGCACATTGCCATGTTCCAGGTGAGAGCTCAGCACAGGCTGGGGATTTCCAGATTGGGTCTGGGGAAAGTGAGCTTGAGTTACAGTGTCTGAGCGCAACAAACATTATATTTTCTTGAATAAGTCTAAGAACTTTGACGTATTTTGGTTTTAATTATGCTGTAAATATATAAGGAAACAGTGTTATTGCTAGCTTCTTTTGAAGGCTAGCTGCTTTACAAGAAGCAAATTTGGAATGTATAATTTTTTTTGAATCAATACAGGTTATTTTTTTCAATAGCCATTAAGACATTTTTTGGAAAATAAACATTCATTGGCTTTCTTACCAGCAGTGCTGTCCTGTTCTCCCTCTTTTTCTCAAACAAATTATGATTTTAAGGGAGGAGATGGCTTAGAGCAGAGGGTGTGAGTTGCAGAAGGTCATCTTGTAGCTTTCTGTCAAAATCTTAATACATTGACTGTCTCCTGGCTCCACTCTTTACTTCATTAAAAAATACAAATAGCAGCAGTGTCAAACCTGAAAAATGCTCTTCTGAGGCTTTAGATAAATGCCTTTGTGTACCTTTACACTGGTATCCACTTGTGTTGTACTGTCAGTGATCTTTATTTTATAGTGGTTTTTAGGTTAAGGGACAAGGCTTTCTCCAGGTCAGTTAATAAACCATTTCGTAGGCTGGTAAGCAAAATTGTCTTGGTTTTAATGTATCACAAGTGAATTGTTTCTGAATATTGATGGCTTTTCCTTTAGACCAAAAAAATTTGTGTAAATCACTTCTAGTAAGTTAATGGACTGATTAATGCTATAAACATCCAAGCCAGCAGAATACAGTTTGCAACTACTTGTATAATTTAATGCTTTCTAATGATTTAGAACTTTGAGCTGTGCTGGTATTGTCTGACACACAGCCCTTTCAAGTGCCCTTACTCATAAAGCATACCAGAGCACTGGAATTGCTGTTTATGATGCAAAGTATTTTGTGCTGAGCAGTATTGATAATCACATATTGCTGTTACTTTCCTAAAGTGGCAGCATGAAGATCTCCTCATCAGTCGCCCCCAGGCTATTTCTGTCACTCCCCCACCTCGGTCTGCAATTTTAGCCAGCATGAAAAAGAAACTTCACACGCTCAGCCAGATTGAAGCTTCCATTGCAACGGTCCAGGTATGACTGTTTTGGGGAGGATTGTTCAGCAGCACAGCAAAATGTGACTGACACAAACTGCAAAATCATCTGCCACCTTCAGGTTATGTTATCTGGCTTGCTGTCTTACACAGATGTGGGGGTATTGTCATTCATCTCTTTCAGTCTGTGTGATGGATACTGTTACACTGTTTGATTTTGCTGATGAGTTAAAATCTAGACAGGTAGACTTTCTCTAACAATCAAATCCAGTTGTGATGTGTACTGGAAATAAACTTCTAAAATTTGTGAATCATGAATACCACCGTATTTTACTTATATGTGTATAAGAATGTGTCTGCATGTGTTATAAATGCATAATTTATTTAAAGTCAGGCTTAGAATGGTGTGTATCAGTATGAATTATCTGTATGGGTTTTTTTCTTGCCCAATGCAGGAGAAACTAGCAGCACTTGAAGCAAGTATTGAGCAACGTTTAAAATGGGCAGGAGGTGCTAATCCTGCACTGGCCCCAGTCTTGCAAGATTTTGATGCCACTATTGCTGAAAGAAGAAACCTTGTACTGAAAGAAAGTCAAAGAGCAAGTCAGGTACTACAGATAAGTACAGTACTCCTGACTCCATGAGTGTGTTCACTCTTCATTCCCTACTTGAGGTTTATGTAGAAGATATTTTCTGCTCTGCATCTAAAGAGCAAACATAGATAATCAAATACTTCTGGGAATCCCACTTGAAAGCAATAGGAATAATCTATGTGAGAATTGCTGCAGGGTTGGATTACCCTGGGATGATACTGCTGCTGTAACTGAGCAGTATCTGTGTGTTTAAAGTCCTCACTTCAAAGCACATGGAAAAAATGCTGTTTGTCTAATAGACAGTTGAAGTAGAGTAATTTTTCTCCCTCTTGCTTTGATTCTCAGGTCACTTTCCTTTGCAGTAATATCATCCATTTTGAAGGTTTACGTACGAGAACAGCAGAAGCCCTAAACCTGGATGCTGCATTGTTTGAGCTCCTCAAACGCTGCCAACAAATGTGCTCCTTTGCATCGCAGTTCAACAGCTCCGTGTCTGAGCTGGAGCTTCGCCTGCTGCAGAGGGTGGTAAGCAAAGGGCACAGCAAAACAATCACTGCAGGGACTTCCCAGTCTTGTCTGCCATTCTCACTTAGTGTAGTCTGTACCTTCACATGGAGTGTGGCTACAGTTTATGCTGTCAGCTGCTAAACACTTGGCAGTGCTGTCTACACATCAAGTGAATTTTATCTCTGGGTACAGATAAAGAAATGTTTCTGTTATTTTTAGGGCACTGGTCTCGAACATCCTATTGGCAGCTCTGAATGGCTTCACTCAGCTCACAAGCAGTTGACCCAGGAGATATCTACACAGAGAACAGTACAAACAGAAAGAGAACAGCAAATAGAAACAGTTTGTGAAACAATTCAGAATCTGGTGGATAGTATTAAAACTGTGCTCACAGGTCATAACAGACAACTTGGAGATGTCAAACATCTACTGAAAGCTATGGCAAAGGTAGGCCTGAAACATCCTTAAATTTATTCCTCAAACCCATGTCACTACAGTTTAAGAAAAATAACAGTTGTAACTTTGTGCTTTGTAAAGTATCTAGAAACAGTAAAATGTTTGTGCATATGGAGTTCAAGACATGAAGTTCATTTCATGTTTAAGAATTCATAAAACTTTCTAGCATTAGTCTTAGCAGACTTGAACTGGACCTTTTCTCTCTCGGCAGTTGAAACATTGTGTTTAAGTCCTTTTGGTTTGTAATCAGTAAAAAAGTTTATTATTTTAAAATTTATTTTCTTCATACATAACTACTGAAAATTATAGTTATGTAAGTTATTTGTAATCAAATTACAAACCGAAGGGCTGAAAGGGCTGAGAAATGCTCAGTTTTATTCTCTTAGCCAAAATATAGTAATTGACCTTTTTGCACATCTTGGTTACAGGATGAAGAAGCAGCTTTGGCAGATGGTGAAGATGTTCCCTATGAGAATAGTGTTAGGCAGTTCCTGGGTGAATATAAATCATGGCAAGATAATATTCAGACAGTTCTGTTTACATTAGTTCAGGTTATGGGTCAAGTTCGCAGTCAGGAGCATGTGGAAATGCTGCAGGAAATAACTCCCACCTTGAAAGAACTAAAAACACAAAGCCAGAGGTAAGAAAGTTCCCTTGTCTCAGGTGAGAAAAGGCATTTTGCGTTCCTACTTTCATGTAGCAGGAACACATCGTGGGGTACATACTTGGTGATTTTCTTAGAACTCAGGAATCCTTTTGTAAAATTGGAATTAATTTAATTTTTGAGTTTTCACTATGTCAAGTAGTTGCATGAATATTCATCAACTCCATTATGTTTCCCAGTGTCTACAATAATCTGGTGGGGTTTGCATCACCCTTAGTCACGGATACAGCAAATGAATGCTCCAGCCCAACTTCAGCTGCTACGTATCAGCCAACCTTTGCTGCAGGTAATACTGGCAAAAGTACAAACATGAAACCACCAGGAATTGATATTGGAGGGGGGATTGTAGCTCTGATTGAATTTTGAAATGCAGACAATATCTATAAGATTATAAAAGCCTATAAAATTTAAGTAATTCATCATACAATACTGAATGGCTGCTTGAGCATAGCCTTTGACATCTGCTTTCACCCCACAACACTCAGAACACATGGAAAGCATTGTCATGTCTATCAGCTGAACTGTGATTTCTGTTGAAATTAGTATTAAAATTTATGGTGACTTAGGAATTAATCCAGAAACCCTACAAAACCATTCATGTTTGCAAAGTTTGCATTACTTTAAAAACATGAATAACATTTCTCATGAGAAATCCTTTCCATTTAAAGAATTAATCTTCTGTCAGTATTTGAACTAGGTGTAGGTTTATAATTTCTATCAATAACAAGAATTGTTATGCCTTTCATAACTGTCCTACAAATGATAGAAGTGGAGAGCCCATACAAATTTGCTAAATAAAATAAATTCTTAACATGGTATAAAACTTCTTGTTTATGAAGTGAAAGAACTTAGAGAATGGAAAGATGAAAAACTGGTGCAGGATTCAAAATGCATTTGTTCTGAAAAACTGATAGGTCTATCTGATATGCTTTTAACTGTGCTTTTTCTTTCCTCTATAATATGCTATTATTTTGAAGACTTTACGCACTTTTAAACTTTCTTTACAGCTGTACGTAGCAATACAGGGCAGAAAACTCAGCCAGAGGTGATGTCACAGAATGCAAGAAAGCTAATTCAGAAAAATCTTGCAACATCAGCAGATACTCCTCCAAACACAGTCCCAGGAACTGGCAAAAGTGTTGCTTGTAGTCCCAAAAAGACAGCCAGGGACCCTAAAACAGGAAAAGGTAAATACAAACCTTAAAAAAACCAACTAGATAAAAAACAACAACCCTACCGCTGACAGCAACAAAAAAATACCTCAGTGGGTTTCTGTGCAGGAATGTCAAGTTGCATTAACTGTATTTTGTACCTGTAGCTGTGCAGGAGAGGAATTCCTACGCAGTTAGTGTGTGGAAGCGGGTCAAAGCCAAGTTAGAGGGCCGAGATGTGGATCCCAACAGGAGAATGTCTGTGGCTGAACAGGTGAGTTCAAAATAAAGTTCCAGCACTGGTCCTTGCTTTAAATCCATGGTAATTAGCAAGTGTGTATGCTGAAGTGTGCCTTCAGGGCTGAAATCCTGTTGTGAATGGAGGTTCACAATCCTGTTCCTTTGGGGATGGGAGCGATTCCAGTGCAAATCAGGGTTGCTGCTGCCTTGTATTGCTGCATTCTTTTTTAAATTTTTTTTTCTGTCATATGCTTTTGTTTTTCATATCAGAAATTTATGTAAAACCTTGAAATAGATAAAACTGCCTTTTGTCTGTCAGTAAGATCACATTTGTTCCACAGTTGCTGATAGCCAGGGAGAACACGAGATCTGTACAACTGCCCAAGGGACAGAACTTATCTGTGTTCACTAATATAACACAGCCACTCCTGTCTCTGGGCAACAGAGTCAGGGGACACAGTTGTCCATGTCTATTTGAGAATTTTGTGGCTGTTTTGAAGATAAGGGCTGTGAATGAGATGATGTGGGATCTTTTTTTGCAGTACAGCTTCCTATTTCTTATGTGGACTGCACAAAGTTATGTCTACTGTTACCTTAGGTTTTTTTTCAGTGAAACATTTGCAGGTGACATTTGACAGTAAATTCTAAGTTCACTCAAACACTTTTAAAATTCTAGCTTATTTTTAATTGCTTGTTTGACCTTTTTAATAGGTTGACTTTGTGATTAAGGAAGCAACTAATCTAGATAACTTGGCTCAGCTGTATGAAGGTTGGACTGCCTGGGTATGAGTAGGGAGACAGCAGCTCGGTCTGGTTCAGCGAGGTCAGACATCCACCAGAATCAACTCGGCCTCAGGCATCCGTAGCCGCACCACAGTCGGTGGTGATGCATACTGGGGCTTAATCTGAGGAAACCTAGGAAATCTCGGTGCACTGGGAAGTGAATCCTGCAGGATAGCTGCACTCAGGGATATGCTAAACACAATGGTCTGCAACCCCCACGGTCAAGGGTGAACGCTCACCGCTTGAGCAACACGGTTTGTCTTTCTGCTGCGGAAGAACTGCAAACGTGTCTGGGGGTCAGCTGCAGAAAGAAATCAGGATGCTACAAACCGCAGAGTGATTTGGAACTCAATTCCACCTGACCCTGTGAACAATTCAGGAAACACCGAACCCTGTTCAAAGAAAAACAGAAAAATGGGGCCATGAAGAAATCACAGCAAGGGCAGATTTGATGCATTCAGATTCTTGTTCCTCTTGTTACGTGGCAGCAGTGCTGGTTGAGTTGACCAGTTCGTACGGGAAAAGGCTACAAAATGTAAACTTCAGAAATGGACTGAAAGCAAAGAGCTGTACATTGGATACACGCTGCATTGGAAGAACTTCTGAGATAGAAGAAGAAGCCTTTGTTCTCTTCTCCCTTTCCTCTTTCCTTTCACTCCTCCCTGCCAGCCTCTCCTTGCATACACCCCACACCCCTCTTGGCTTATTCTTGTAGGTTAGGCGTACTTCCAATATACTTTTTATTTCTATCCTTCTACTTCACAGCTTAGTCAAATTAACAACTTAAATTCTGTTTGGTAAACAATTTTTCCAAAAGCACTGAAAATATAGAACATCAATGATTACTTATGAGTTGGATGGTCAAATGCAAAAGGTAATTTTGGTTATTTTAAAGTCATTTTTGTGATTCTATTATGTACAGTTTCTCAAAATTGTCACTGTGCATTTAAAAGTAATGATTCCTACAGGCATTTGATTTAATGTGCACTTCCCTCTGCTTGCAGTGTACACTTTTTTGTAATTCAAATTGTCCCTCCAATCTCATTCTACTGTGATTGCTGTAGTTTCTTTCGTACAACGTAGCTAATCCAATGTAATCTTTACCTTTTTAAAAACCAGGATAGAGTATCTAGTAGAGTTTTACATTGTTGATGACAGATAAACAATAAAGTGATGTTCTGGTGGAGGTAGAGTGATACGCTTTTTACTTCATTTTCCTAATCCTTTTAGTTCACACTTGTAAATTCTAGTGCTTCACTTCACAGGGGTATACGTATAATCCAAGAAATGAAGGACTCTCAAATTTTTGTTCAACTAGATCTGTAAAGATTTCTGCAAAGTAGTTTTCCTTTGCCATATTTCTTCTATAGATGGTTGTTCAGTAATGCATCCATAGGGAATCTTCCACCAAGGTTTTTTTTAATCAGTTCTCAAAGTGTGATTATGGTCAGAAAAGTCTCTCTAAAAATGGCATCATCTTCCTTAGATCAAGGTCCTACTTGTCTGCTGGTTGTCTGAAAGACTTCTTTCTTCAACTTTTAAGTAGGACACCTTTAGGAAAAGGCAACTTCCTTTTCTCAGAGCAAATAAACTCCACAGAATTCAGTTACAACTGCAGAATTGTAAAGGTGCTGAAGCAGAAATGCACCCTGGCATTCTGAACCCAGATAAATTCGTGTAGCTCTGTATAAAAGGTTTCTCTTCTGTAAACTAGTTGAATTCATTGTGCACAGTTGCTGAAAAATGTAGGAAGATCCTTAATGCCATTTTAGTCACTTTTCAGAGCAAAACCACACTTTCAATACAGCAATTTTTCTGTCAAAATCCAACTATTAAAAGATTTGAGCCAAGCCCACTACTGGCATAAAATTAATTGAATTGAAAGGGTTTGCAGGAGTTCATCTGAGTAGGAAGCTTGGCTGGTGATTCTTGGATAATGCCGGCAAACTTCTGTTCCTTTCAGTATTTGCACTATGCTGACTGCTCTGCCTCCGCAGTAGGTCTTAGAATTCACTTTTTCCTCTGTTGCCAATTTCTTGTGGACATGCACTTTGAAGTGTAAGAGTTTTCAACAGTCGTATGGCCTTCCTTGCACTCTGATTGCCTGATTACCTCTAGGGAAGTCACAGGCTTTGCATCTAACAGTACCCGTGCAAACGCATTCCACTGCCACTGCTTCCTGACCCTCTGCCACGCGTCGCAGGAAAAGCTGTTGGAATGCTGCAGTGAAGAACATCCATATGCAGAACAAGACACTTGACACTGTTGGTCCTTTTCATTTTTCTCCAGTTAAAAATAACCTTATGAACAATCTGTTGGAGAAGTGTAGTGACAGGAGTGTGTTGTACCTGCTGTTTTGTTTCTTGGAAGCTGGGGGGAAGGGAGGGGTAATGCACTCACCTGTGGCTCATGTATTATACCTCTGCCATCCGGAAATGAAACACTTGTGTGGAGATGGGTTCTTACTGCGTAATTTAATAAAGTTTTAAAAAATAAAAAAGATATGGTTTTAATTTTCTTGCATGCAAAACTGTGTGGTTGTGAAAATTACAGGGAGGAATAAAGTGCCTGATACAAACAAATATAAAACAAACCCCAAATTAGAGCAGGATTCTCCAGAGACCTAAATTTGCATAATTGATGCAGAGGAGACAGCTCAGATGTTCAGGAGTTTGTGGGACTGTCACTGTTGACTTGGGTGCTGACGCATTTTTCTTGGAAACGTTGACAGTATGGGAGGTTGGTGCTGTCTTGGTGAAATGTAAAATTAGCAGACACACTTTATGCATTAAAGAATTTGACTTAGGAAAAAAGTTTGAGATTACACCTGCCATCTGTGTTTGTTAACATGATCCCAAATTATAAAATGCATTTTTTTCTTTAGTGGAAAAGTTAGGAATATACTGTTTAACATTTTAGTTAAAGAATTGCATTGAAATTACAGATATTATCTACAACTACTGCTATGTACATAAATGCATAGCTGATTGGAGCAATTCTGCCATTCATCAGGCTAGTTTTTTATAGATAGCATAATAAATATGTATTAGGTATGCTGAAAGGGTAGAGGCTTGACATGTAAACATTGTGTGTCTGTTCTAAGTGCACAGAGCAATTGCACTGCTCCTTTAAAAATGGCTTTGGAGCCAGCTTGGGCTCAATTTAATTTTCTGTGCATCTGCTAAGAGAGAATCTTGGTGCAGGAAGAATTGATCCCACTGCAGCATGGTCTGGGCCATGCATTGGGGCAAGAAAAACAGTTGGGTGTTGCTCAGGAGGTACTGAGCTACTGCTCTTCCTCTGCCTCCTACACCAGGGCTGAGATTTTACCAATGGAATTTATAAATACAAGTATAGGTAGGCACACATTTTTTAATTTGACACGGTCCCTCACAAGGCCTGGCTGCTCAGCGAGGGAGGGGTGGGCAGGTGACAGGGCCCGGCCCTGCCCTGCCTGTGCTCCACAGTGCAATAATGACCCCTCTCTGGCATTTCTGAGCTTGAGGGCACCCAGCAACCTTCATCTGTCCCTCTGCCCTCTGAGTTATGGAGCGACACTTAACAGGAGGGAAAGGCACCTCTGTGGGCCTTCTGGGATGGAGAAAAGCTGCAAGGGCACCTGACTGGGGAGCTGGTGCTTGAAAGACTGGCTGGAAGATGGTGACTGTGACAGGCTGGAGATGAGGGCAATCCTGCGTTTTCCATTGGTAAGTGCTTGGATTTTTAGTGGTGAGGATCATATAAATGGATGAAACCAGGAGCTGGCTGATGGTATCAGAGAGCCAGAGCAGTGCTGCTGCAGGGCACTGCAATAGGAGCTGTAATGCATTATAGATCACAGAATGCTGAGGGGTTGGAATGGACCTTAAACACCATCTAGTCCCAACCCTCCTGCCATGGGCAGGGACATCTCCCAGGATTGAACCTCCCCGGCCAAACCTGCTCTCACCACCCTCAGTAAAGAATTTCCTCCCAATATCTAACCCAGATTTCCCTTTCAGTTTGTACCCATTACTCCTTGTCCTGTCACTGCAGTTCCTGAGGAAGAATCCCTCTCCTTGTAGGCTCCCTTCAGACACTGGGAGGCTGCTAGGAGGTCGTGCTTCTGTATAACTCCATACTCTTAAAAGACTACTAAAATTATTGCTGGCATCATCACTTCCTTATAAAATTACCTTTTGTGTGAGCTTTGCTGTGGTAAAATTATAGATTTTGAGAGTAAGCTCCACCATTTATAAGTGTAAAATGTTACAGGAAAATACTGTTAGCTTTTAGCAGCATGTGAATGAATTCGAAAATTATTCAGTATAGAATCAGTTCTTTACACACATTCAAGAGTGAATGAGAAGCACCCTGTGAAAGACTACACTATTCAGGATGGACATATGTTTGCTTTTACAGTGTCCTCCTCAGCCCTTCTTTTTTTTTTTCTCTCTGTCAAGCTGGTGCCAGAGCAGCTTTGGTGCCCGAGATGTTTTCTTTGCTCTCATTATAGCCTTGCATTGCATCCTGGGCACGGTGATTAAGCTCATTAACACACGTGCCTGAAGCATTTAGAAAGCTGAGTCAGAAACAATATTTATATCCCAGTGCCTTTCTCCTGTGTTTATTCCCATGCTGCCACAAGTTCTGAAGGAAATAAAACACGTTGTTGGGCTCTGATGTTATCAACAGAACTTGCCGTGTGCTGAGCACTGATGAGGCCACAGCTCGGGGGTCGTGTCCAGTTCTGGGCCCCTCAGTTCAGGATGGACATTGAGGGGCTGGAGCTGGGGAAGGGGCTGGAGCACAGGTGCGATGAGCAGCAGCGGAGGGAGCTGGGGCTGTTTATTCAGGAGAAAAGAGGCTCAGTGGTGACCTTATAAAATCAGAGAGGAGGCTGGAGCTGAGTGCGGGTCGGGCTCTGCTCCCAGGAAACAAGTGATAGGACAAGTGGACATAGTTGTAAGCTGCGCCTGAGGAGGTTCAGGTTGGCCATTAGGAACAATTTCTTCACAGAGTGATCAGGCATCGGAACGGGCGGCGCAGGGAGGTGGTAGAGTCACCGTCCCTGGCAGTGTTTTAAGGTAAGAATCGATGTGNGCTTTGGTGCCCGAGATGTTTTCTTTGCTCTCATTATAGCCTTGCATTGCATCCTGGGCACGGTGATTAAGCTCATTAACACACGTGCCTGAAGCATTTAGAAAGCTGAGTCAGAAACAATATTTATATCCCAGTGCCTTTCTCCTGTGTTTATTCCCATGCTGCCACAAGTTCTGAAGGAAATAAAACACGTTGTTGGGCTCTGATGTTATCAACAGAACTTGCCGTGTGCTGAGCACTGATGAGGCCACAGCTCGGGGGTCGTGTCCAGTTCTGGGCCCCTCAGTTCAGGATGGACATTGAGGGGCTGGAGCTGGGGAAGGGGCTGGAGCACAGGTGCGATGAGCAGCAGCGGAGGGAGCTGGGGCTGTTTATTCAGGAGAAAAGAGGCTCAGTGGTGACCTTATAAAATCAGAGAGGAGGCTGGAGCTGAGTGCGGGTCGGGCTCTGCTCCCAGGAAACAAGTGATAGGACAAGTGGACATAGTTGTAAGCTGCGCCTGAGGAGGTTCAGGTTGGCCATTAGGAACAATTTCTTCACAGAGTGATCAGGCATCGGAACGGGCGGCGCAGGGAGGTGGTAGAGTCACCGTCCCTGGCAGTGTTTTAAGGTAAGAATCGATGTGCGTCAGCGCCATGGCGCAGCTGACAGAGTGGAACACACAGGGGGGACTTAGAGGTCTTTTCCAACCCAGCTGACGCTGTGAGTTTACTCCGGGGTTACAGCCCTTCCCCGGTGCCGCTGCCGCTCCCCGCCGGGCCCGACGCCGCCTCAGCCGCACTGCGGCGCGGGAGGGGGCGCGCGCACGCCCCGCGCC
>VZTZ01021380.1:1945381-2083905 GCA_013400955.1 Drymodes brunneopygia | reverse complement strand
GAGAGCGGCAGGCGCTGCGTGATCAGCTTAACTAAACGTGCCGAGATAGGCTTGACTAGTTAAATAAACGCAAGGATATATATAGTTATGCCTCAATTGGTAAGCGGCTGCCGTGGGGAATGGAAAAATCGCTGTAAAAGCCTGTGAAGGAAGGGGCAGAGGCGTTTGAGCGCTGCGGTTGCTGCGCACCCAGACTGGGCACAGGGAGCAGCTCCAAGAGCTCAGAGCTTGCAGGGAGGCTCCAGAGTTTGCAGAAAGTCTGCGGAACTGTATTGTCGTTGTTATTCTAGTGGTGTCGGAGTCCTCATTGGAATTAAGTATAGCACATAGCTGACAGTGAAACCTGTTTTGTCACCTCTGCCCAGCAGACGTGCATGTCTTCATGACTTTGCACCTCCTACTGCTCGGGCAGCAGTCGGTTCTGTTCACGGTTTGCCTGAGTTTTGTAATCTCTGAGATGCCATCTCCCACTGAGGGGAGACTGTTAAGCTCTGTTAAATTTGGAACACCTCAGGTGAACTGCTTAACACCTGATGGCAACACAGGTTGGGCCTCCTTGCAGGAGAGGTGTAGGGAGGGATGTAGGAATCACATAGGAGGTGGAGTTTAAAGTCTGTCCTGGGCAGCTTGTGGGAAAACTTGCTGTCCAAATGTGGTCAGTTGGGTAACTTTTCTGTGGGTTGAGTCTTTATCCATCTTCCTAATAATAAATTGGGGTTGGACAGCAACTAGAAAGCTTCAGTTTAATGTGGCAGAGTTGTCTTGGAAAATACATTTACTTTAAAATAGTTCTCATATTATAGTTTTCCACACATTGACACTGAAAACTTGGGAGACTTTAGGTAGGCTTTAAAACCTAACTGTCTACTAATCTGGGGGGATGGGGTGTGGTAAATGGGAGATTAGGGGAAAACACCTTGGCAGTATCTGGGAGAAGGTATTGTTTTGCCTATAGATGCTTCTAGGATCTTGACTGTGTTCTGATCTTGACTCTATTTAAAGGCATCACTGCTGCAATTTCATAATTTAGTACTAAACTCACAATATTATTACTAATTTAATTACTCTGAAAGATCTGTGAATGGGATCTTTAATTATTGCACTGGGGTTTTTTTAGCTACTTCAGTGTGGGAATTAATTTGATACTCTGGTTGCTAAAGGAGTTTTCTTCTCTTTTTGTGTAGGCTTCTGAAACTGCAAGCTTGGAAGAGCAGTTGCAAGGATGGGGAGAAGTGATTTTGATGACTGATAAAGTTCTTCGCTGGGAGCGAGCCTGGTTTCCTCTGGCACTGATGAGTATTGTTTCCTTTTCTTTCCTGTAAGTACCTGCTGGAGGGAGCCTGGAACATCACTGCATCTTCATGGCTGCTACCAAACCTATTAAGAAAATTAGTAGGACATCTGGAGAAGTCTGTTAGGAAGGCTTTTACTCTAGGTTCTGCTTCTTAAAACATGTGAACTTTGCTGGAAATTAAAACCAGAAGTATTGAAAACAGGAAGTCACGCGAGTCACATCCTGCCCAGAGTGCTTTCTGCAAAAGCTGTTTGCCAGCAGTAGCTGCTGGGGTTTTTACTGTGCTCAATGGATGTTCTTCAATGTGCTTTCATGTTCTGCCCTCATTCTTTGTACCCTACTTCTTAGACAGATCTCATGATCTCCTGTGCCTTTTCCCACCACCAGCAGTATCGTTATGGAAATCTTGTTTACATAGGGCAAAATACCCTATATCCTGTATCTTTCCTGTGATGTTTAAGATAAGTTCAAGTTTTTTTTTTCCAAAGCTCAGGTTTTTTTATATTATCTGTCATGTCTTTTGAGAAAGGGGGAAAGGGAAGGCTGCAGGTCAGCAAGGTGAGAGGATGCCAGTCTGATTGGAGGCACTTGGACTTGCTTTTATGTAACATGGTAGTAAAGATGACCTGACTGCCTTGCTGCCTTGCACAGACAGCTGTTCATGCCAGCTGAGCAGTTTGCCAGTTGTTTCTGTTCCTGCAATAAGGAGAGAAGTTACAAAAATAAGTGTTGAACCAGGTGAGGAAGGGATAAGGTCTTTTGGCTAATATAAATTTTTTGGTTTTCAGGGGAGATGGGGAAAATGGAAATCAAATGGAAACTAGCATTTAAAGGAAGTAATTGTGTGAAGTGAGGGTGTTCTGTTACAAATTCAGTGATTATAGTAGAAAAGGTCTTGTGCTGAATAATCCTTTGTGGAAATGCAGAACTACTTCAGGTTCTGAACTCATCAAAGTGACCTTGAACATCCAGCACAGTAGCCCTGTGAAGATGTACAGAACACCTGGCCCTTCAGTAGTCCTGTGAAGATGTACAGAATACCTGGCCCTGTCATGGACCGGGTCATTTTTTTGCTTTTACTGTTTCAGTGTTCAGGAAGTTCTGTGAAGTACAGCTGAGTAGCAGAGGGCCCAGCTGGATGTTATCAGGCACAGGTGATGAGCTGGGTCTTATCCAGTTGCCCTTCTGCTGTGTTTGAGTGATGGCAAACTGAATATGGAAGATGGAACACTGTCCTAAGTGGAAATTGATGGCCTCTTGTCCAGAACAGGTTTGGCTCGCTCTCCCAGGAGAGACAGAGCAGATGACAACCTCTGGTGGATCTGAGTTCTGTGACTTGAGCAACAAAATTAGAGCCTTTTTTCTACCTGGTTATTTCATATGTTCACTCACTCATCCTCATCTCTCCATCAGTGTTAAGTTCACTGTGTGTCAATTTCTAAGAGGATAATAATGATGAATTTTTGCTTCTACTGAACTTTATACCTTATTTGCTTGTAGCATATTCTTATCTGGTATATTAAGAGAAAAAGGTATTTTTTGTAATTTCTTTGAGGTTAGGCAAGAGAGTAGGTCTGCTATTGGAAAGTCTGAGCCAGCCTGAAGAAGTGACCCAGCATGTCTCGTATTTAGCAGTTTGAGCACTTAGAAATTACTTCTCTTCTTTCTTCAGGATGATCTACTACTTGGACCCATCAGTTCTCTCAGGCGTCTCCTGTTTCGTGATGTTCCTCTGTCTGGCTGATTACCTGGTTCCTGCTCTTGCTCCTCGAATCTTTGGCTCTAATAAGTGGTGAGGAAAGCTTCAATTAGAACAGTTTCTTGAGTGTAATAATGATCTTTATCCAAATGGATATCTGATCTGCAGATATCAAATGGTTACTTTGTAGGGTCATTGTAGTGAGAAATAAGCAATCTCTATAATACATGATGTGACGACAGTAGCATTGTGTTCTTCATTCTTTTTCTGGAAGATAACTACTACAGCATACCCTTACTGTTCCTTTTCTCCTGGAAAGATAAGATTTTTTTTAAGAAGCAGGCACAATCTTTACTGTCCATTAAGTATGCTGATTAGTTCTGCTGGACTAGTTTTTCGTAATTAATGGATAATAGATACTAAGAGGTAAAGTTATGTGGAAGAGTATTGATTGTGTTTTCGGAAAGAGGCAGTAGTAAATGTGACAAAAGAAGAGTGTAATGCAGAGAGTATGAATGTGATTGTGATTGAAACAGATTTGAAAAAGGACAAGGCTTGTATAAAAGCAGCAACTTCAAGAAGAAACTGATTTAAACTAAATTTTGAGTTAAAGGTGAATTTCAGTGTATCTCCTTTAAGATTACTAGTGGATAAATGTTCTTATGTAGATATGCATGACTTATGTGTATCACACTGGTATCAGATTGAGGAAAGTAGTCTTTGGATTGAATGTGGTTGATTTTTGGGAGTCAATTTAACAGAGTCAGCATGCAGGAAAATTACATGGGCACTTCCATTGCAGGGCTCAATAGGAGGTATCAAACTAGGCAAATGCCAGGATAAGCACTGGGTACATTTTTACTGCTGGAAAAATGCCATGGGAGATTTTTAAAAAATTTTAAATTAAATCTTGAATTCTTATTTCTGGCTTTTCCCCCCTCTCTTTATTAAAAGGACCACAGAACAGCAGCAAAGATTTCATGAGATTTGCAGCAATCTGGTGAAATCTCGCCGCCGGATTGTTGGCTGGTGGAAGCGCCTCTTCACTCTGAAGGAAGAAAAGCCTAAAATGGTACTGAGTGCTAGGAGTTAATCTCTATTGTCTTAAGATTTTGTTTGATTTAGCTTTGTCTGAAGTATTTTAGCAAGCCATGTGCCTGAATGAACTGGTACTCCAAGAACTGGCAGTGTGGCTGTGACTTGATACTGGTCACACATTTATTCACACCTGGAGTGGCAAGATGCAAGACCTAAAACTTGCAGTTCTGTGCAGTTTAGGAGTGTACCCTTGATAATAAGACAAAGGAAGACTGTATTTCTGTGGATAGGTAAATTTTTAAAACAAGCTGGTTCCAGTGTGCACAAACTGTCCAAAGAACTGGATCTTTAGTAGTGTGTCAGCTGGTACATGAGCTATTGAGCCGCTGTCCCAAAACCAGCTTTGGGTGCAGTGTGTGGGGATGGCACAGTCTGGCACTAAGGGATATCTGGGCAGAAAAGAATTGGCACCCTGTCCAGCTGATGATGATTATGACAATAAGCAAGAATATACAATTACAGATCCTGTAATCTCAATTTTAACATGCCTGTGCATAGGTATCACATGTGGAAGAGCCAGAACACTTCACATTAATTTAAAATGTTGAAGTACTGCTAAATACTGAAGGGAAAGGAGAATCCCCAATAGGTCTGTGCTAACTCTTCCCTTTTCACTTTCAGTACTTCATGACCATGGTCTTCACTCTTGCTGTGGTTGCCTGGATTGGACAACAAGTTCACAATCTCTTTCTGACCTATCTTATTGGTAAGTGTGGGCATGCAAAACACTGGGAACTCTTTTGTTAGCTGCCTGAAATGGATTGAGACTGGTAAAAGTAATTTTTGATTGTGTGGTGGGGTGTTTTTGTTGCAGGGTTGTGTGTTTCTCTTTTCAAACAGTTAATGGGGCTTAAGGGGAACAAAGAATTGCAGAGTGACAGAAGCTTGTTAAGGAAGTATTAATTCTTTTTTTTGGTCCTTCTCCTGTCTAGTAAGTTTCTTGTTGCTGTTTCCTGGACTAAACCAACATGGGATCATCACAAAGTACATTGGAATGGGAAAAAGGGAGATCAACAAACTGCTCAAGCACAAGGAAAAGAAAAATGAATGAAGACTTAACTGCTGTTCAGTCTAGTAAAAGGTTTTCTTGGGAACAGTTTTGAGAATTAATTATAATTAAGACAATAGAAGTTGTATTGCTCACTGACTTTTTTTTTTTATTGGCTCCCTGATGAAGTGAAAAAGTCACTCCAGCAACTGCTGTGGGTTTGTCTCTTGCTGTGCTGACTAGGGTTCTGCAGCCTGGAGCTGATCCTGTCTGAAAGATCCACTCCTCTGATGTACGGAGCTTGTTAAGTGTCTTCATCAAACTAGGAGACCCTGTGCATAACTCCCCCAACAGCAGAGCTGTAATGCCTGGTAGTATTTCTGTTACTGTGTTAAATTTTGCTGATCATTAAACTGTGGCTGCAGCAAGTGTGAGAGAGCAGTTCTGAAAGGCTGGTGCTTCTTGGAGGTTTGTTACTACTGATCTTTGTGGCAGGGGGACAATTAGCTGAGTGAGAATGGCCACAGCTGAGGCTGCACGTTCAAAATGGGGGCAGAAGGTGCTTCCATTGTCTCACTGAGTCTGTTTGCTTCTTTTGCCTCAGAATGAGTGAGTAGGGGTCTGGAATATATAAATTTGTAGTTCAGTTATTTAGCTGTAGTGTAAACTCATTGCACTGAGACTGTAGAAAATGAGTGAAGGTGTGTGTAACCTTACCAGCTGATTGTTCTGGAAACTGCTGTTGTCATGGAGCCTTGTAGCACATTTGGTTTTATGAATGTTTGTCTGTATACAAAATCCCTCTGAATATGCTGGGTTTGACTCTGTAAATAAGCCTGAATTGTTTGTGCTTTTCTATGATCTCTCCCTCCTTTTTTAAAACTGAACTTTTTTTCTTTAAAAAGCTAAAACCTGTGTTAATGTTTTAAAAGTTTACTGTTTTAAAATGAATTCTCTTCAGTGTCTATTGTAACTGTTGAATGGCTAAATACAGACTAAAGAAAAACTGCTTGAAGACTTGCTCCTTGTGCATGTACAGAAAAGGGTGTCAATGCATTTTTCGGTTAAGCAGGAGGGCTGGGAAGGGTTGAGGCAGTGCTGTCCTGAAGTGGCCCAGCCTGTCGGTGTGGGGAGGTCTTGGACGTGTGGAGGGAGGCGGTGACATGGCACCATGTCCCAGAGCTGGAGAATACACCAACGCGGGGTTAGGCTGTGCATCTGCTGCCGCAGCACCGAGTGCGTGTGCCCCTCTGCAGTTCGAACTCAGTACGGACACAGCCCGTCCGTCAGTCGGGCTTTGCTCAGCGCAGCCCGGTGTCCCCGTGTCGCAGCTCCGCTGTCTCTGGGGTCTGGGCTCTGCCTGGCGGAGTGCAGTGTTTTGTCCCTCGCGCCCCGCCCTACCCGCGCGGAGCGTCCCCGTTCCCATGGAAACCGGGCTGCGGCGTCGCTCCGGAAGTGCGGCGCGTGGTCTCGGCCAATGGGGAGCGCCAGGCTTGAGACGCGAAGTCTCGCGATATCTCCGCCCGCCGCCGGCCCTCCCATCACCCCGCGCGGCCCGGGCTCTTCCTTTTCCGCCANGGCTCGAGCGGTGGTGCTGTCTCAGTGGTGAAAGTCCCCGTGTGCCGCAGGATCTGCCCCGGTGACCGGGACAGGGACACCTTTGCAGACGGGTCTGTCAGAGAAGGGTGGCTGTGCCAAGTCATCCCTGCCGTGCTCCGAGGATCCTTTTCGCGAGCACCTGAGAGCTGCTGCCGGGTTTCCTTGCCGAAGGGCTGTGTTTGTGCGTCCTGCAGGTTCTTTGCAGATCAATGAACCGAGCAGCATCTGTTGATTTGCTAGCACGTAGGATCTGGTTATGGCAAAGAATTGGTACTGTGCAGTTGGGCTTTGGTTGGGTTTCAAGGCCAAACTGATTTACCTGGAGAGGTGTCACACTGCTGACATGGTGTCTGGGTGGTGGTTTTCAGATCGTGTGTGTGCTTTGATAAAGCCAAGTTTAAGTGTGTCAGATTTCTTGACGTGTTATGGTAGTGGTGACTCTTGATCACAGCTGAGCGTGTGACTCGATTCGCTTGTTTAGCTTGAGAGTGCTTTTTAAGATTTAATGCAACTTTCTGTCAGCCTGGGATCTTTTAGATCTAAAATTAGCCCTACGTGAAGCGCTGCTCGGTATCTGGGTGCCGCTGCAGTAACTGCTGCCCTTCCTGCAGGCACCATGGTGCGGATGAACGTTCTGGCCGATGCTCTCAAAAGCATCAACAATGCAGAGAAGCGTGGGAAACGCCAGGTGCTCATCCGGCCGTGCTCCAAAGTGATCGTCCGCTTCCTGACCGTGATGATGAAGCACGGTGAGTGCTGGCCCTGCTCCCCTCGTGTCCGGGGCTGCTGCTGGGGTAAAAGAAGTGCTTCTTCAAGGTGCTTCAAGTAGTTTGGTGAAACATTGTTAATTAGTTGTGTTATTGTAGCTAAGTGTTCTGTGTGTCTGTCTGTGCTGGTCTCCTGCAGGTTACATTGGTGAATTCGAGATAATTGATGACCACAGAGCTGGGAAGATTGTTGTGAACCTCACAGGCAGACTCAATAAGGTAGGATTTGTTTTCCTGAATTCAGTTCTCTAAGGAGGTGTTTAAATGAGACTTTTATTTTTTTTAATGTTTGTCTGCTCTGTTTTGAAAGAACTGCTTGTAAAGAATGTGGTGTTTGTTGAATCTGTGTAAATAAGGGTAGCATGAATGTTATCAGTTAAAAGTCTGGTTAATTTGTCTCGATTCTTAATGACATGGGTCACTAATTATGTTTCTTTTAAACTCTGAATATGTAAGGTATGCTTTCAGGGAAGTCTGCTTGCAAGTGCTGTGTATTTCTCTCTGTTAAAAGGCTTTCTGGCTACCTAGTGCTTTCTCAGTTTCTTTGATGTTTAAGCTATCTGGAAGATTTGTCTTAAGAGACAGGAGCTGAGTTGGTTTCCAGTTGATGTTGGATATGTGCAGATGTGGAGAGGACAAACCTTTCTCCTGCTGCCAGGTGGGCTTTGCTTGCAGTAAGGGAAAGCTGAATGTCCCATTAATTGGTGCTTGTTCAGTTCCTGGGGCATGTGAGGCATTCATGTGTGTTTTGGAATTTTTTAAATGCTTATGTCTCAAACTGCTGAGCTGTGCAGTTCTGTGGTGACTTGCTGTGCATCATTGTTTACAGTTAAGCTCTTAAAGTGAGAGCTGGCTCTTTGGTAAAGAAATGAAAGAATTGGTCAGAATATGGTGGGGGCTGCCTCCATGATGAATAAATATTGCATCTGAAAATTGCCTGAGTGTATAAGGCAGATAATCCTGACAGCCCCAAATTACTGTAGTAATTACAGTGTTATGTGTCTGTAATAAGAGTTATGCAGGTCAGGTTTGAGGGTAGTGTTCCTTGAACTCTTCAAGGATGGTTTTGTAATGGATCTTCCAGGCTGATGGATATAATGTTTTTCTCAATCACTGCAGTAAGGGAACAGCTGTTCAGTTCAGAAAAATGTGCATTGTGCAGGAAGGTGTGCTTCTGGTTTGGTGTTGGATAGTTGTTTAGATAATTGGAGCCAGTGAGGTAACTGGAGGTAGTGGTGTCAGTAGGAGGTCTTGGTCAGTAATATGATCACCTTGAAAATTCCAGTAACTTCCATGCATGTTAATTTCTGTCTGGTTAAAATCTACATTGGTTTTTTTGCTAATTGTATGATGGTTAGAGGTAGAATATCCCTGAGCAATGCCAGGAATGTTGCTGATGTTACAGCATGGTTCTGTGCTCTCCCAGGTGTGGGAATTACTTGGGTGGTGTGGCTTCAGCAGCAGTTTGAGGCTGTTGAGGTGAGGAGGAGAGGGCAAGGCTGAGGAAGTAACGGGTGTGGAGTTGCTGGGTGTGAGGGTCCCGGGTGGGAGGAAGCCCCACTGGAACTGCTGCTAACACAGTGTGTGTAACAGCACCTGGTGAAGCCCTTCAGGCAGGGAACTGGGATCACAAATGTGCAAATCCATAAAGCTCTTTGGTTTGTAATGGAATCCTCTTTTACAGTGTGGTGTAATCAGTCCCAGATTTGATGTGCAGCTGAAGGATTTGGAAAAGTGGCAGAACAACCTGCTGCCTTCCCGTCAGTTTGGGTGAGTACGAGGAAGGGTCAAACGTGTGTTTTGTGTGAAAATGCTACACTCACAAACTGCCTGAGTTAGACTCACCTGACAGCTTTTCTCTGATCAGCCTGGAGTTAAATTCCAGTATAAAAACCCATACTCCATATAATGCTTTTAAACCAGTTATAGAGGGGCACTGCTAAGCAGGGATCTGTTTCTTCTTGGCTTTAGTAAAATCCTTGTTTCACCATTTCACAGTTTAATGGAAAATAGGACTTGTTTTGGTTTTATGAATGGCCATTTTTCGATGGGGGAGGAGTTATTTAAGTTACCAGGTCACTGGAAGTAGATTGTACCACTTGAATTCAAATGTCCTGATTGTGTGCAAATTGATCAGATATGAAGTGATGAGGGACTTAGAGCCTCTGTTGTTGAGTGAACCTCCATGCCACAGGAAATCTTACTGTTAAAGTGTGTGGAATCAAGAGCTGTAAATCCCAGTGCACCAGGATAGCAGAGCTGGAAGAGTCTCCAGGGCCTCAGCCAGTCTGTCCCATCAAAGGAAGGATTAACAGTTCTGTGCTGTTCCTGTTCTTAAAGCTCCAGCAGTAACTCCTGCTTCAGCTGGCCCTGTGTAACTTACTCTGTGTGTTGTCATTAGGAGTTCCAAGAGCATTTATAGAGAGGGGAGCAGAGGTTCTCAGCCATGAAGCTGTGTGGGTGTGTTGGTAATGCAGATGTTGGCATTAGCAGTGACAGCTGCTGCAGATGCAGATGCTCGCCTGCACCAGGGCAGTGCTCAGCACTGAGGCAGAGATCCCAGCTGAGGAGCTGACTGGCACTGTGGCACCTCTGCCCTCACTGGAGAGTAGCACCTGTGGAGGATGGAAGTGGGCTTGGTCTAGAAACCTTAGAGTTCTGCTGCTGCAGCTGCACAGGGACTGCCCAGTGGGAATGTGCAAGGAAAGAGACGAATAGTTGGAGAACAGAAGGCTGTCACTGTCCTGTGTGTGCTGCTGAGCTGTGCTCGTGACAGGAGCTGCTTTTGCACTGTTGATAATCAGATCTCACTGCCTTGGGCCTTATCTTACAGGAATAGGCCTTGTTGTAACACAGATGAAGTTGGTGCTTTCAGCTCTGCAGCAGCCTGGAGCAGGGAGATAACTGAACATTTGCTCTCTCTTGGCAGGTACATTGTACTGACAACCTCAGCTGGCATCATGGACCATGAGGAGGCGAGACGAAAACACACAGGAGGCAAAATCCTGGGATTCTTTTTCTAAAACTTGTAAAAAAAGAGGATACTAATAAATTGTTCAAATGGACTCTGGTGTTTCCAGTTGGTATTTTAATGACTTTGAACACTGCCTGTGATAGTGCTCTTCAGCAGTGCTCATGTTCCAGCTTCACTTCAAATGATGATTGGGTTCCACACCGTCCCTGGTCACAATTCTATTTCTGTTAATGATAGAATGTACTTCTGGAAGTTACCAGTGGAGTGGCAGTTTGGGGTCATTGTAGAGGAGAGCCTCAGCAGGGGCGCTCTAATGCTAAACTAATGCTAATCCCAGCTCCTGCATGGGGTCACCTCGCAGATGTTCAGTGCTTGTGTCTCCACAGTTACCTGGGTGTGATTTCACCTTTTGGCTCAGTAACAGAAGATGCCTTGCCAGAGCGTATTTCCTGTTTATGGTTTATGTTTATGGTTTAACAAATTGTGGAATGTGGGATTCTGGAATAATTAAGATGGTCTAAGTTTGATTTCAGATCACAGACTTGTTCCAGATCATACAGTGTAAGGAGTAACTGAGATTGGGAGGTGAATAATCCTTCAAATTTCTGCTTTGAAACCAGAATTTTGGGTAGAGTAGTTACTGTGCAGCTGCTTTGTCTGTTGGCACAGAGAAACAGCTGCTTGGGATTTCTGTGCATTTTCAGAGTGAGGAAGTAAGGTTGTCTGAACCTACAGGTAGGAAATATTTAGTACTGAACGAGCTGGTGTTTGCTTCAGGCACCTGACAGCAGTGTCCTTGATGCAGAGAAATCAAACGTCTTTCAAGGCAATACATGGAGCAGTGCAGCTTGGTGGAGGATGGGGAGCAAGCTGGGCTGATGGCACTGTCCTCTAACAGCAGCTGGAAATGCCCTGCCTTATTTCACTTTTTTTTTAGTCTCGCCAGGAAAAGGAGCCCATGGAAATGTAGCAAAGCTGTTTCAAGGCGCTCTAAACCAGCTGTTGAATTTGTGGTTCTGATACAAACAGTTGGAAACCAAGTTTTCCTTCCTGGTGATACATCCCCATGGCCACTATGCGTAGTTGCTTGTGGAAGTGTGGTGCCTGGAAAGTGATACTTCATCACAAACCTTTTCCCAGAGCCTCGGCGTTGGAGTGACTCTTCGGGCACCGAGATACATCAATAACTGAAACCTCTCTCAGTTCAGTCTGTTACTCTTTGGAGAAAAGGAGAAGGTGATACTGTTAAGCAAATGGGTGTTTCCTCTGGACAGACACTGCAGTGGTGCTTCCCGAGGACCATGAGAGCCAGCAGAGCCCTGAAAGTGCCTACAGGAACTGTGTTGGCACCAGTCCTGACTGAGCCTGACTGAGAGGGGCAGGGGCACAGGCTAAAGCTGATTTTCCTGCTCAGTCACAGTTGTGATGGTTAAGGCCACAAAGTGTGGATTGGAGACAGCATCAAAACATTCAAATGGGATCACTGGTTCTCAGTTTGACTGGAAGCAAGTCTGCTTAGTTCAAGATAAAGATCTGTACACTGAATCAGAGTAGTTATCAAGTCAAGTCTGTATTAACCTCTATTTTATTGTCAAATTGAGCTGTTTAGTGACAGGTGGGGTTTCCCCTATCCTTAATGGATATCATTCTGCAGTGCCAGGCACTGACACCTGAGATTTTGTACTTCTTGCCCAGACTACAAGAAGATTGTGTCAAGATTGCAGTATTCTTTGTATAAAATCTTGATTTTATCAAGTCTAGCATAGAGCACATTTCTTGTACCTAATGGAAGAAGGTCACTGACACTTTTAAGGCTTCCTTTAGATGAATTTTCTGTGACAAGTTTCCTGCTAATTTGACAGTCGTGTTTTAAATCAGTTTTACACAGGACGTTGTTGTTTTTCTGACCCAGCTTAGCTATGTGTCCTTTACTCCCACAGAGACTCCTGAGGTAACAATTTCTGATGTTCTCAGTTGACAGATCAGTTGGGAATGAACTGTAAATTTCTTCCACAAGCCAGCCCAGCAACTTTTATAGAATTACTAAACAGAAATTAGAGCTCTGGTGTAACAGGAATGACTTGGAGAAAAAGAAGCAGCAGCAGAAGCACCTTTTCCACAGTGTATCTACAAATGTAACTGCACCCAGGCTTGCCACATGTGGAAGCTGATGCGGCTGCTCTGAGTTCATGAGATGATCTCTGAGCTTGCACCTCACTGGTGAGAGCTTTGCTCCTCAGCTGCTGCCTGAGAGCCATGAACTTTGGAAGGTGGGCTTGGGAGCTGACAGGAGAGGTTATGATGTGCCCTGCAAAACAACAGCTTTAAATGGGTGTGCAGGAATTCCTGCTCCCAGACATGTTTAAAATCTGAAAGTGGTGTATTTTTTTTAACCTCAGTGATGTTCACTGGGCTGAGGGCATGTGTGTGCCTTGGGCAAGCAGTTTGTAGGTAAAAGCATCTTGGGTAAGGAAAGGATTGATAGAGGTGAGAGGGGAAATGGCACAAAGCTGCAAGTGCAGTGTGGATTACAACGGGTGATCAGGGGCAGGTGTTGGTTCAAGAAGGGTTTGGTATGGGACAGAGGCAGCTGCCTTTCATGTGGGGGAACCTGGCAGCGTGCGTGACCCTGAGGAACCAAGCTTTGCCCCCGTGCTGTCCTGGGTCCCCTGTGACCCAGCACTGAACTGGAAGTGATGGTGTCACCTCTGTGCCCTGCACACCGAGGCTGAGCCCCTGGCTCTCTGCCTGGAGCTGGGGAGAGAGCCCGTGCTGGAGCTGCACTGCTGCAGCCTCTCCCTGCAGCCCCTTCCCTTCCTGCAGCCCCTTTCCTGCAGCCCCTCCCTGCAGCCCCTTCCCTTCCTGCAGCCCCTTTCCTGCAGCCCCTCCCTGCAGCCCCTTGCTGCTTCTCAGCTGCTCATAGGCAGCTGTCAGCATCAGGAGTCCAGGCCCAGGGGTAGAACGGGGTCAGAACTGAATGTAGTTGTGAAAATGAGTAAATTGGAAGTAGTTTGGGAGAGGGTTGGTGATGCCCCCGTGAGGCACAGCCCAGTCTCACTCTGCGGTCAGATCAGTATTTCAGGCTGCCATTGCTCCTTATGCCATGGCTTAAGAGGATGAAGGATGCTCAATTGCCTGCCACGACTCGAGAGAAACGCTTACTGGTGCACGAGAAGGTGTCAACAGAGGGCAGCATCCGACCTGCAATCGCGGGAGGCTGGGGAGACCCGTGTGAGTGGAGGAATATCCTGCTTTCTGTGCCCTGGTCCACACTGAGAGTTTTTTCTGTCTTTGATGCTTTGAGCCTGGTTTACAGTAACATTGGAGGTGAGAATAAGTAATTCAAGATACTGCAGCAGGCTAAGAAGCCTGGTGTGTGACAGTGGCATCACTGGAAGTGCACCTTCTCCTGTTCATCCTTTTCTCTAATGCTATTTAACTAATTTAGATTTAAGACAAGGCTATATCTTACTGCCAATTAATGTAAACATCCATCTCTCAGTAAATGTCTGGGTGGATTTAACCACAGTTTAGTCTGGAGAATTATTCTGGTGGAGTTAAGGGGTTTCAGAGGCTGAGGCCCTCCATTCTTGTTCATGCCTCTGGTGTTTTCTCTGCTCTTGTATTAATGCAGTAATGGGCTGTAACTTTCCTGCTCCTCAGGACAGAACAGCCCATCTGATCACTCATGTGATGGAGCTGGGAACAGTGATCTGTTGGTACGTTTGTGCTGGGGCAGGATTCAAGTTCCTAGTCTAGTTTAGTTACATTTTATTGAGGGTTTTATCTGCTGGTGCTGCACTTAATCATTGTGTATGCATTCCTGTGGCACTGTCTGCTTTTGGACAAGGTGCTCTAGCAGGGAATGTGACAGCCCCAGCCTTTCAGACTGCTGAGAATGTGCTTCTGCCACAGTTTGGGGGCAGTGCTGAGTGAGGGCCGTGGAAATGGAGAGCATTCCTGCTAGTCTGTAATCCATTGCTATTTCCTCTTGGACCTTTATCATTTATGACTAGGAGTTGATTTGTTTCATATTTAATTCACTTGATTTATTGTTCCCACTCTGTGAACAAACCATGCTACACATTCTCCAGAAAACTCTTTTTCCAGGAGCTTGCAGTCCCCTGCCTGTCATCTCTAGGTGTCTCTCTTGCCTTAATATAAGAAAATATGGAATAAGCAAAAGTACTGAAATATTTGGTATGTGATCTTGAATAGAAATGTGTGTGTGTAACACTCCTCCATCTTCACCTCCCCAGCTAGATTAGACTGGGATTGGCCCCTTCATTTGTGGGGAAGAAATGTGGCACAACCATTCCTGTTGTCTTCCACTGAGGAAAGTTAACTCTGCTTTCAGCTGGGCCAGGCTGTAAGCAGGAGTAGGCAAGGATTATATCTGGGAGTGGGGGAAAAGTAGGCAGTGGGTGAAGTTAAAAGAAAAGCTGCTGCAGAAGCCACCCCTGGGCACTGTCCCAGTCTCATCAGCTCCATGGATGGAGCCCAGTTGGTGTTTGGTCCACTGTTCTGTGACAGTTTTAGAAGCAAAGTCCAGCAACATCAGTGACAACTTTAGGTTTTTAGTATCTTTACAAATCAAGCCTTTAACCATGAGAATGGAAAAAAAGGGGAGAAATTCAAGGTTATTTTTTCCTTTTCTCCCCACACCTCTGCAATTCACATGGGTGCTTGTCTCCTCACTTGCAGGAACATGCCCAGCTGTGTTCTTGCACAGCAGGATCCTCCACACGTGATCCACATGTCTGTGTGGGCTGGTTTTTAGTGCTGGCCCTCCTTCAGCCCTTGGGATTCCTTCCTTAGGGCAGCAACATCAGCTCCTCAGTTAAGCATCTGCACTCCTCAGGTTTTAAACCATTTTTACCTCACTGGGGCAGGCTGTGGCTGTCAGAGCTGTCTGCACACCTGGCTGTGTTCCTGCTGGGACCAGAGATCTGTTCAGGATGGGCTCATGGATCTGTCCCTCTTGGGCAGCAGCCAAAGCTTTGCTTGTTTTCCATGACTGGTGGTGGATTTCTGACTCGGTTCTATTTTCAGTTTGACATTCTAGTTCAGCCCAGGTAGCAGGAGTTGGAGTTTTATGTGAAGCTTTTTGTAGCGTGTGTTACATCAGGTGGAAGGAGATGTGCAGTAGGATCACTGCATTCATCTGCAGACAGGTGTTTGCTCTGAGAGGGGAGCAAAAATCAGGAGGCTATTTTTAGCTCTGAAATACTTTTCTTGAATGACATTCAGTCCTCGCCAGCCTTTGATGAGCAGAGAAATAATCTCTGAGGGGAAGGGTCAGAGGTGCCTGATCAGTGCTGGGCTGCTGGCAGCTCCTGCTGTGGCTGTGGGAGTGCTGGGACAGCTCCTGGCTCAGCAGCCACCTGCAGGCACCTCCTAATGCAGGCACTGGGTGAGAGTGAAGTGCTGGAGTGCAGGAGTGTGTCTGAGTGTAAACAAAAATGATTCTGAGCTCATTTTCCTGAGGGAGACCCTGTTCTGTGGAGCAGGAGTCAGCCTTGTTCCCATGCCCAGGCCAGAGAACTCCTCTTGCAAATTGCTGAATTACAAACCCAGTGCTGGTAGGTGGTGGTTCCAGAAATAGATACTGAGATAGCACATAACACTCCCTGATAGCTGAAATAAAAGGAATTAAACTGTACAAAAGCGTGCTTTAATTGCTAACTCTCTCCTGTCTGCTTAAATCACTGGAAATAAAGGTCTCCTCTTCAGTGATGAGCAGTTCCAGGCAGAACAGACGTGATGGGGAAACATGTTTGGAATAAATACTGATGTGAATGACACTTATTAGCTACAGTGTGGCATATTTATTTCCCTGTAGTTAGCATAATAGCACAGCTTGAAATGAGAAGGGTTCTTTACTTGTGTCTGTGTGTGCGTGCATAAAAATAACAATGCCTTGTTCTGGGCAGAATGCAGATGGTTCTGCTGTCTCTGCAATCAGCACTGGTGTTTGGGTGGTGTCAGTGACTGAGTGCCTGAGTGAGTGAGGGGCCCAGGCACGGCTGTGCTTTGGGCAAACCTTCCCTCCCTTGTGTCAAACAGAACAAAAACGAGAGCAGCACGAGCTCCTCTCCCATCTCAGTGCCTGCCCGAGGTGCCTCTGCTCTGCCTGTGGGTGCTGCAGAGCTCCTGCAAGGGCAGAACAGCCCCTGGCAGCCTCCCTGGGACCCCTGGCTGATCCCTGCAGCCGTGGCTGGAGTGGGAGAGCAGAGCAAACATTCTGATTATCTCACAGGAACTCAGTCCCAGGTGTCAGGGTGACTGGGTAGAAGCTTTATTGTCCCCTGAGGAGCCAGGTGGGGATAAAGCTGGCTGTGGAATGTGCAGGTCTTCTCTGCTGTCTTCTCTGTCCCCTCTGCTCTTGGGAACCTGCCTGTTGCACAGCTGGCAACAGAAGAAACACGCGGCTCTCAGAGCAGCAGTGGAATCTTCAGGCAGGACCGACCAAAAGCCCTGCCCTTCTTTACTTACTTAATTTTATATGTTTCTAAAGACAAGGATTGGTGAAAAGGGTCAACACCCCTGAAGGTTTATAGGACAAAGACATGGTCAATCATCTTTCTCCACCCCAGGGAAAGGAATGAAAAACAATTCTACAAGTGCAAAACAATCCCGGCTGGTTAAGAAAAACAAGGACCATGTTTACAGAAAAAGCATGGGAAATTACAGCTACAGGGTTACAACTCATGCGGCCCTGTAAAACCAGGGCGACACCTGCCCATCTTGGCCTTGTGCTGCTTTCCTGTGGCTCCAGTGCCCAGTGCTGGGACTGGGGATGGTGCTGGGGCTCTGCAGGGAGGGGCTGGGTGCTGCTGCCTGTGCTGGGCTCTGCCAGCCCTGCCCCTTCTCCTAAAGTGGGGTTTGGGATTTCTCCCTGCCAGGGAGTGAGGGCCTGCAGGAATTTTGAAAGCACTGACCAGTTCAGAGAGGGCAACACTCACTGTTGCTCCATTTGCTCCCCAGGATCCTGGAGCAAGGGGGAGGGAAAGCTTTGCTTTGCTGAGGGTCTGCATTGGGCAGGCACTGCCAGCCAGCACAGGGACAGGGGTCCCCTTTCCAGACAAACCTGGCATGTCAGTGGTTCAATGGCCATCATCTCTGAGTTGTTGCTTTGAAACAGCAATTTCTCACCTCCTCTGCTTGCATTTTAATGTAGGAATGTGTGGATATGGACAATCTTGGGCCTCTACTATCCTGCTTGAGCTTTGAGTGGAGGTGTCTGGTGGATTGCACAGCTGCCTGGGGAAGGGAGGACAATGGGCTGGACAGACAAAGGGATTGCCAGAGCCCTCTTTCCTTAGGAAAAGTCATGAGGCATTTCAAATGGGAAGCCAAGGGGCTCTCAGGTGGGCTGTGAATGCTGGGCAATGTCTCAGGAACATCTCACAGGCCTTTTTGAGGGGAATAATTATACCATGGTAAAAGTATTTACTTGCTAGGTATTTGCCTGCCTTATTGCACTGTATTCTTCCATTGCTGGAATGTAAGATGAAAAACCTGGGAGTAACAACCTTTCTGTTCTAAGCCCACTTGACTGAGTGCTTGGTTCAGAAACACCATAAAAGTGCCAGACCAGATCTTGAAATATCTCATTACCAGGTGTCAGGCTGCTTATAACTTCCACTCTGGGCTTGTTGGGGATTTTTTTCCCTGTTGGTCTCTTAATGAAAATGCCAAAGGGGGAAAAACTATTACAAAAAATAAAAAATGCTGCTTTGATTGAAAATAAAAATGCTGAGGCAGCAGCAACTTTCAGTAGTGCTTGCTCTGTTGCATTGCCCTGACACAGATTATTCCCCAAGCCTGGGGGTGTTGTGGGGTCTGGCCTGGGCACAGCCCTGCTGGGTTTTGGTGTGCTGGAGGCACTGCAGGGCTGAGATGAGCAGGGGGTTAATGCCAGCACAGGGAGGGGACAAGCTGCCAGGGAGGCAAACACGCCAGTGCTGAGGTTACAGCACTGGCCTGGCTGGAGTCCCAGCAGTGTCCCCTGCACAGCACGGGCAGCAGGATCTGTTGGGGGAACCTGGTTGGACCTTTAGTGGCTGCTGGTGGCCTGTGACAAGGTGGGGATGCTGTTTTCCTGCTCGTGCCTCTCCTTACAGGGTGGTGGGCTCTCCCAGCTTTGGGTGCCGGGGCAGTGAGAGCTGAGAGGGAACTCGTGGCACTGCCAGGCTCTGTGCAATGGATGTCCCAGAGCTCTGGGGCTGCTGGGACCTGTGAAAGGTGGCTGAGGAAGCAGCTGGACACACAGGTCTGGAGCATGAACAGCAGAGCAGTGCTGGGAAGGCAGCGTGGGCAGGGCTAACCCAGAGTGCTGCTGGACAGGTGGGGAGGGCATCTCTGCCTGCAAGGAGCAGGAAGGTGCTTGGTCAGAGCTGGGGATTCGTGTGGCACCTCCATAACCCTCCTGGGGTGGAGGAAATGGTGCTCCAGAAGGACAGTCTTGGCCAGGTCCAGTTCATGCTGACCCTGGGTACCATCAGTGTCCTCAGTCCTGGGTTTCTGCAGAGCTTCCCTGCTGCCTGGGCATCTCCAAGGATGGAGGAGTCACACTTGGACAGCAGCTCTGGAACCTGCTGGGAGCCTGTGACCTCCCAGGTGCCTGCCAGGAGCTGTGCCCTGGCACAGGAAGGTCCCTCCTGCCTGGGGCACACAGACAGAGGTGCTTGGGGACACCAGGGAACCCCTGGGGAGGCCACAGTGCCCCAGGGCAGCCTGCATCTGTGGGGGTTTCTGTGCTCCTCTCCAGGCTGAGCAGATTGCTCCTTTGGCCTGCCAGAGACTGCAATCCCCTCCTTTCAGGAATGCTGGCACTTCCCACAGCAAGGAAAGGGAAACCTGGAGACGTGGCAAACAATTTGCAACAGTTAAAGCTCCACGAAAAGCAGCTTGCATGGAAAATCAGACAGAGCAGGAAAAGCAGCACTTACCATCAATACAATGCAGCTGAAATCTCTTTCTGGGAGATAATCATCTCTGACTCCAGCAGTAAAAATAAAGGACAGAAACTGGAAGAAGCCAGAAAACACAGCCGTGGGAGTGAATCTCGGTGAAATGAAAATTAAAAACACAATGAAAAGCATAGAATTGCCTTAAGTAAAAGCAGCCAGCTGCCCAGAAGAGCACAGGACTCTCTGGGAAGCACATGGGGCGTGGGGAGCAGGCTGAGTGTGGGGCTGCAGCAGGGCTGGGGCTGTGCCAGGGCTCAGCTGGGGAGGGCACGGGGGGAAAGCAAAGAGAAAGATGCAGATCTCAGGTTTCCCTCGCTGTCCAGGCCACGCTCAGGTCCTTGCCTTCAGCACCCAGGCTGAAGGATAAAGCAATTTCTGGTCTGTCTGAAGGACAAGGGCTGGTCCTGGCTGCTGCCTGGGGATGCTCAGCCCCGAGCTCTGCCCTTCCCTGGGCAGCCTGTGCTGAGCTCCCCTTGCTCAGCAAATCCCCCCAGGTCCAAGGGCTCTGCCAGCCAGGGCCCACCCCGAGCTCCAGCAGTGGCTGGGAAGATTTGTGCTGGCACAGAACTCATGCGGCCCTGTATCTGCTGGCTCACAGAGGCAGCTCTGCCAGCTGCACTGATTTAAGAGCAGCCCATGGCTGTCATTATTGTCCCTGCAATGGGGGAGCACGGACTTCATGCAAATCAGAACCACAAAACCGGGCTCTTTATGCTGTTTCCTACTTCATTTAAAAATAGGTATCACTTTTTAAGTGCTACAGGAGGTGCTCAGCCTTTTACCAAAGGATGTCAGTGTGTGGTGTGAATGTGTATACCTTTTGACTATTTCAGGCTGACCTTGATGTGTTTGTTATGCTAAGTGTCATAAAAATCAAACTGTTAAATGAACTGTCTGCTATTTCCACAGCACCAAGGAAGCACCTGGGGCCCTTTTGCTCCCTGCAGACAATGGCTGAGGGAGCCTTATGCAACTCCTGCTCTGCTGGTGGCTGCTCTCCTCCAGAGCTGGTGTGGTATTTTTAGATGCAAAGGAGAAGTGTCTCCTAACTATATGCTAATCACATTTTCAAAGCTTCAGCTGATATTAAAATGATTCAGCCGTGTCCTGAATTCACACACTTTTGTTTGTTGCCTTTTGTATGCTCTGTGTAGCTTTTCATATGGCTGTGCCTATTTTCAACCAAAATCATGGTTTGGGAGCTGCTGTATGACAAAGGATGTTTTTATCCTTTTTTGAAGATCTTTTGAGTTATCCTCAGCCCCAGCTCTCTGAAATACAGACTCATGCATATATATTCTCTCTGCAGGCAAAGAACAGAGGCAGGAATAGACTTTACAGCTGTGATTCTCAAATTTTATTAAAGGGCTGCCTGACCTTCAGGGGAAAGGAAAGTATTTGAGAACCATCATATCTGATGCTGCCACCCTGATGTTCATTTATGGCCAAATAACTCCTTGATAGGATTTTTTTATTAGTTTTTCTTGCCCTTTTGTGTACTGTCTTGCCTGATGGGAATGTGCTCAATAAATTCTTTGTCTGTGCCTCCCATGGCACCCTTGGGCCCCTGCTGAACACGGGTCTGCAGCCCTTGTGGCCTCTGCCCCAGCAGTCTGATGTGGTGTCTGCCAAGCAGAGGGGAAAAGTCACTTTACTACAGATAGACGGCTGAAATTGGGCCTTTTCTCAGCAAAAAGGTGCTGCATACTCAGCCGAGGACAGTGCCTGGTGCTCAGGAGGTGTCCTCAAATCCAGTCCAGTGCACAATAAAGTCACCCAGTGCTGACACAAACAGGGAATACAAGAGAGTGCCACAGCTTTTCCTGGGGAGGGCTGCAGCTCAGAGCAGGGTCCTTTGCTGGTGTTCCTGAAACCAGCTGGGTTTTGCTGATGTTCCTGAAGCCAGCTGGGTTTTGCTGATGGTTCCAGGCTCAGCTGGTGGGGCAGAGGAGAGCTGTGAGCTGGGGGCAGCTCTCCACAGAGGGAGGTGATGCTGCTTCCAAAACCAGAACTTTCTGTGGCCGAGCAGCACCTGGGCTTGCAGTTTCATCCCGGGCCACCTCTGGCCATGGCTGAGGGGACACTGGGCCCCTGATTCAGGGATCTTTGCCCTTTCCAGGCTGCTCTCCTGGTGCTGTGTCCAGCCTGCGGGCTCAGACGGGCCAGGCATGTCTGGAGGACCTCACAGCTCCTGGGGAGGATGGGCTGATGGCCCAGCACAGCTCCTGGCCCTCCCCAAGCTTTAAGGGGCTGCAGGCAGGACCCCTGACCCTGCCCAGCTGGAGCTCCCCCATTCCCTCTATCCCAGTTCCCCCATTCCCTGTCCCAGTTCCCCCATTCCCTGTCCCAGCTCCCCCATTCCCTGTCCCAGCTCCCCCATTCCCTCTATCCCAGCTCCCCCGTTCCCTCTATCCCAGCTCCTGCTGTCTGTGTAACCCAGTGCTGCTGGAGGATCTCTGCTGTTCCTCCTCTCTTCCCTGCTCTTCTTCCCCTCCTCCTCTTTTAATCCCTGTCTTGCTGGATTCAACTTTTCTATCCTGGTCTTCAAGGACCAATGCTCAGGAAGCTGCCCAGATTTGTGTTTAGCATATTTAAATATTTAACATATTTAGGGTTGAATTAAAGCAAAGGGAGACAAAATTGGGAACAGACTGAAGAGTGAGTGTTTGTGCACATGCACAGAGGAATAAAGGCAATGCCTGCAGATACACAGGGAAAATAAAACATGGGAAAGGAGACAGAGAGAGCCTGGGCCTTCTTTGCTGTTGTATCAAGCACACTGTGACTAATGGTGATAATTTCCCATGCCCCCCAGTACCATAATAAAGAAAAAACCTAATTGTCATCTGCCACCCACTGTTTGTAAAGGAGCTTCTCTTAAATAGTTCTTATGTATTGAGTTCAGCTGTCAAAAGGAGCAGTTTTTTTCCATGGTCTGCAGAATGCATTTCAGTATGAGCACAGCTCGATGCAAAGGTCACCCCATCAAAAATGTTTCCCTCAGTGCTGAGCAATGGCAAAACCCAGCATTTTGCAGCCTATTCTCACCATTTTGCTTGATATTTCTTAAATGTTAGACAGCTGGAGATTAAATTCCCTTTGATGGGCAGAATTTGAGGGAGAATGTTTTGTGGTATACTTTGGGTTCCCCCCTCCTCTCTGCCATGCTGCAGTATGGGCTTTATAATAGCTACTTATGACAGGTAGCATGAGCCATAAAGAGAGCAGGAGACAGAGGAAAATTGCCTATTGTTCTTCAGATTGGCTATCATTCCTTAGGATATTAGTGTGTGCTCCTGTGTGTGCCAGTGTTTTAATGGTAGTTTGGATTCCAGATGCTTAAATTACTCTCCCTGTCAGTGTTTCCATTTACTTGACACGTTCCAAAATGAAAAGATTTTGGGACCCAGCCTGGAGTGTGAGGGGGAGCACAGCAGTAAAAGTCACTGGGGACAGTGGGCAGGGGTCACACAGCAGTGAGGGGGGGCTCTGCTTACATTTGCCCAGGTTTTGGGGTGAGGCAGATGGAAGTTACAATTACAGGGCTGCCTGCTCTGTGTGTGTACTCCCCCACTTAACCTGGCAGGGGAAAATACAACATGGTCAGGCTGTCTTCTGCTGGGCATCTGCGAGTGGCTGTTACAGCTTCAAGGATGCAACTGGCATGTTTCACCCACATTTTTACAAAACCTTTGCTATGCTATTGAGCTGTGGAGGGGCAGATTGGAAAACGTTTTATTTGCCCCTAGAGGAAATGTTTTCTGCTGTTGTGCTGCCTGGATTTACCCGTGGTGACTCTGGCCCAAAGGACTGTATGCAGACCATGAAAACAGAGCTCTGCATCAGCTCTTACCAAATATGTGTCGAGTGATCTTCCTGTGGTGGCAAAAGGAAGCTCAGGAGAGTTGAGAAAGTATCCCCCCGCTGTTCCCTTTCCCCTAGAAGAAGGGACCTGGCTTTCAAACAGACGTTTCTTACAATTTCATCTGCAGCTGGATCGTGTGCAGTGATTGAGGCTTCACTCTCCTTAAGGGCAGAGAGAGAAAAAATAAAATAAATTAAAGAAAAGAATAAATAAAAAAAGGCAAGTACAAGTGGTGCTACAGTTGACATTTAAGACCTGCCCTTAAAGGCAGTGCTCAGGAGCAGTTCACATTGTGACAGTGGCTGTTGATCAGGTGGCTCTGGAACCTCCTCAGTGGTGGCAGGTCACTGTCCCCAGGCAGGAGGCTGTGCTGCCCTGAGGAGAGTGTGGCAGTCTGCAGGAGGAGCCTCAGTGAAGGTGTTGTAGTGTCACAGGAGTGTCCTGGTGTGGTGACAGGGGCAGACCAAGGCATAACAACAGTTTGGAGACCTTAAAGCTCAGCCTTCAGCAGAAGCTTGGATGCAGATTGACCCTGGGGCATCTGAATCATTAAGCCCAGGCTTTACTGTTTGGTCTGCTAATGAGCAGTACTAATGGATGGAAATCTTGCTGGAAGAGCTTCTGAGACAGCAGGGATGGCTGGGATAATGCCAACACCACCTTTTCTGCAGGAGATTCTGCCCAGTACACCCTGAACAAACTCTGTGGTGGTACAGGTGCTGCTTTTTCTCAGTCATGCATCATGACTTCAAACTTCACATCTCTCCAGGCCTTATTCTTCTTGTAAATGTTAGATTTCACCTTTTTAAAGGGCAACTGTACCACATGTAAAAAAATCTTTGTTACAAGTGTGCTTTGAATGGGCAGAACCTGCTTTGTTCTGTTGTACTGACAAAAATGTCTTGACAGGGACAGGCATCGTAGTCCTGGCCTGACTAAACTGGCCTGGGATTAGGCAGAGGATGTTTTTCAAGGGTGTTCCAGCTGGGGAAAACTACACAGCCTGGTCTGTTCCTGCTTCTGTGCCACTGGGCAGTCCAGAGAGCTCCTTTGTTTTAATTGCTGCTGTTCATGGCTGAGTGACAGGATGAAGGGCCCTTGGTCTCTGGGCCCCTGTGCAGGTGACAGTGCCACGAGGTGGCAGTGGCCACCAAATAATGTCTGGCCAGCAGCAGGATGTCCAGGCAGTGCAGTTGTTGAGCTCTTTGCTCTGTGATTTGAGGGTGGGAGCACCTAAATAGCAGCTGAAGTGCTACTCTATCTTATACTTGTCCTCTGACTTTCAAACAGACCCAAATTCCAATTTCTGCATTCCCATGTTTTTTGAGCACCTCACCAAAGTCAGGGTGAGAGGAGATCAAATTCTTGATGCATTGCTCTACTGTGTGCACCCTTCAGAGCCTTGCTGCCCCTGGAAGGGTCACTCCTGCCCAGGCTGCACATTCCCTACAGGATGATTTTGGGTGTCTAATGTAATGGTGCTGCTGTTCTTTTTCCAAGATATTCCATTTCCGGCTGACATTTTGCTCTCCTGTGTCTGGGCTGCCTGGGGAGAACAGTGAGTGTTGCAGTGCAAATAAAAGCTAAATCACTTGGGTGATGGTGACTCCACTGCCTTCTCACAGGTCTCTGTGTGTGAAGGGGCAGAGGAGTTTTCCTGCAGTTTACTGGGACAGACTTTTAGAGTCTTACAGATTCTTTCAGGCTGGAAAGCACCTTTAAGATAATGGAGTCCAACCATGAACCCAGCACTGCCAAGTCCATCACTAAACCATATCCCCCACACATCTTTTAAATAACTCCAGGGATGGTGACTCCACCATTTTTGTGGGCATCCTGTTCCAGTGCTTGACAACCCTTTCAGTGAAGAGATTTCTCCTGAGGTCCAACCTAAACCTCCCTTGCTGCAACTTGATAGAGGTATCTTTACATTGCAGCTGATATTTTTTGCCATCTTTGGTGTAACCAGTGCAAAGCAAGGACCAGTCTCTCTAAGAATGGCTGGGAAAGACAGGATGGCTTTTGCATTCTGCAGTCAAGTTCCTGAATAATCCAAATCAGGCCAGGAGGGTGAAAAGAAGGCAGGAATCACCTCTATTCTGTTTTTCTGCTGACAAATCAAGCACAAAGCTTAATAAAGCACTGTGACATTCTAGGCAGAATGTTGCACATGGGTTAAATGAGTTGCCTACCTGTGATGGGAGACCTCACTTTCCAAAAAGGGACTCTGTTGTTCCAAAAAGGGACTCTGTGACATCATAGGGGCTGGTAGATTCTGTCTGCCATGGATTTCTGTAGGCAAATGCCCCTTTTCATGTTCCTCTCTGTAAAATGGACTTTGCTTCAGCCAGCAGGGATGATGTGAGGATATGTTTGTTGATGTTCTTGGGGTCCTCATCTATTTTTGGGACGGCGCCATGAAAGGCTTGAATGGTGATTTCTTCCTGTCAGAGCAGCCCTGTAATTAAACCGTCCTGTTTATCCCTGACAGACAGGCTTATTATTGTTTTTTCTAACCTTGATCTAACAAATTGTGCAATGTGGTCTGCCACACATCTGCTGCTCTGTGCCTGCTGGGGAGGGTGGACACCTGGTGTCAGTGGAGGAGGAGTAATGGAGTGGAAACAGTGGCCTCGCTGGGAATTTCCTTTGAAGGTAAAAGCCTTTGTGAAACGCTGCAGCAGGGGTAGGCTTGTTGTCAAGCAAGAGACACTGTAAAGGCAAATAACTGCAAGTTGGCCAAGTGCTGGGTGAGGATCTGTGAGCTGTGACAGGTGAGCTCATCTGGAGCAGCCCTGGCTGTGTCCCACGCTGGTGGCTGCTCGTCAGAGACACTTCTGTGCAGGGAACCTGGTGCTGCTGCTCCTCAGTGCCAGACAGGGGCTGCTCCTGTCACATTGTCCTGGGGCCCAGACAGCAAAATGACACAGGTCATCATGTGCAAGGACCATGACTCCATGGCTGGTTCTGCTCTCCTGCAGCTGAGGGGACAAAGGGGGATGGCCCCTTGTGGACAGAGCTGGGTAGGAGTGGGAAGCAACTGGTTGGAGGAAGGGTGGATGCCAGAGCTCTGATTCTGCCAGAGTGGACACTTGAGCCTTTGCAAAATATAAATCGTGGAAAATGTGTGTGCTTTTCTCATTGTGTCAGAGTCAGAAAGCCCTGACCCAGCTGGAGGAAAATAACAATTTGAACAGAGATGTCACCAAGCAAGATGTTCCAGCTCGTTAGAAAACAACTTACAGTGTGCTTGAGAGGCGCCTGCGATGCATAAAGAGAAACAGCTCACTCCTGCACTGGAAAATCTAAAGCAGAATAGGCAGATATGACCTCATCTCTTCATGCTGGAAAATTGCTGCTTCTTAACTTGGTGTTCTGGCCATCTTGAAGTGGTTACTGGGAAGTCAGTGATTTAGAAGCAAGTGTAAATGTGGCTCAGTTACTGATCTAGTCTGAGCAGTGTCCTGGTTGTAAGTATGTGTAATGAATGGAAAAACAACTGAACAAAACAACAAAACAACTGTGTCCCCCTTTTTTGCTGGCTCTTCCAGGTGCCTAGAAAGCTTGGAAGGGAAGAATTTGAAGTGAACTGTGTTTCCTGACCCTTGCAGTGAAGGCAACTCTGGTCTTGCTATTCAGAGTATAAACCTCTGCTCGGATGCCCCAGCAGTCCCCTTGGGAAGCACAGCCCCAGTGACAGACACTGCCACAGTGTTTAGGAAAATGAGCCAGTTCCATGATGCACATTTTGGGGATGATATAAGAGGTCTAGCAGCAGAAGGCACAGGTGGCTGTATCTGTCTGTCCTCCCCTTGTGCCAGTGCAGAGCACCAGGTTTTGTTTTGACTGCAGAGCTGGGGCAGACCTGCAGGTGTGCTCTGCTCTCAGGCTGTGTGCTGCTGCAGGGGACATCACCTCTCTCTGGAGGTCAAGCTGGAGGGCTCTTAGCTGGAACAAGGCCTTTTATGAGGAAACACAGCAAGGCCCAGCACCTCTGGGACCACAGTTATTTGCAGAGGGCACCCACTGAGAGAGAAAGTCCTAAGGAAAGGACAGAGTGGTGGCATGGCTGGAGGGACCTGCAATCTGTCATGTGCTTCACTCATTAGAGCTTGAATATACCTTTTTATTCATCTTATTCCATAGTTCTAAAAAAAAAAAAAATCAAACAGGATCTGTCTCTGAGTATAAAAGCTCAGGAGCTCCGAGCCTGGAGGTCCCCAGGTTCCCACTGGCTCTGCCAGGGCAGTGAGAGCCAAGCCCTGGCTAGGGAAGGCACTCCTTGGCTGCAGCCCGTTGTTCCACAGCAGGACCCAGGTAAGCCAAAGGCTCTCAGCCCTGAGCCAGGCTGTGTGGGATGGGGCCACTGCAATGTGGTTTTTTGGCACGCTTGGATGTGCAGGGAGAGGTGAAGCAGACCAAAGTGTATCACCCTGCAGGGAAATATTTCCCACTCTGCCACTTCCCCTGGGAAGCTATTGTTTAATTACTCTCAGTGTTGGGAAACAAACTTTCATTTCAAAGTTGGATCTCTCTGACTTCAGTTTCTGCCCATCACTTTCTGCCCCATTTGCTGAGGCTCACTCCTGGCTCCTCCCTGCCCAAGTACCAGTGAGTATCAGTTGAGTTGTGCCTTTGTTTTGTTCAGACACATTAAATTCCTTATGTCTGTCTCTGCAGGAATTGTTCTCCAGGCCCTGGTTTCCTTTCAGCTCTCATTTAAACTCATTTCCAGGTCTTCCTACTCTCTGAAATCTGTCCTGGGCACAGTTCTCAGTACTCAGGTCTACATACACAGCTAAGGCCTCTTTGATGCTGCCTGGCTCTTCAGTCATGCAAGAATGGCAGCAGCATTGCAGAGACCATTCATTTCTTCTCTGAATCCTCGTCTTCTGTCTTGTCAACAAAACATTGGATCTTTTTGGATCCCAGATCTACAGCCTTGCATTGTATTCTGCAGAGGTAACCCAGCAGTGCTCACCTCTGCAGGCAGCACAGCAGGTCTGGTGGGGAGCTGGGGCTGTGTGGCTCTCGTGGGTATTGGCTCAGCCTGCCAGGTTGTGTTTTCTGCCAGGTCTGTTGTCTGTGTGCTCCTGGCACTCATGGAAATGGGAAAGTTCTCCCTATGGCCTCCATTTCACAACAATTTGCTTTGCTACTGAATTGGTGTTTGTCAACATTAGAAAACATCCAGCTAGAAAATGTCTTCAGGCTTGGTGAGGGTTCAGCAAAGCGGGGAAACAGGAACTGCTCTCTCTCCTTTGGCTGGGGCTGTGCTGCCTGCCAAGGGAAAGGTGGGGATGGGAATGTGGAGGGGCAGCTGTGTCTGACACCCACCATGAGGGCACTGCTGGCATGGCTTGGTTTGGGTCTGTGAGGTTCTACAGCAGCTGCAGAGAAGAGCCCCAGAATGTGGCTCAAAGCAAACATCTGCTGTGGGCAGGCTGTGCCATGGTCCAGGGGAGCCACCTGTGGTTTTGATGAATGATTTTCCTTTGCTATGAACTCTCTTTCATTTGGCAACTTACAGAAAGAATTGATGAGCCTCTTGGAAGCTCTCAGAAGATGGGTGGCATGGCAAGGAGTTGATGTTTAAATAAAGGTTAAATCAATGTGTCTGCCCCCTGTGCAGTGTGATCCACATGAGCAACATCTAGGGGGACTGGAGAAGGCCAGGTATCTCCTGCAAGCCCCAGCTTGCAGATCAGAACAGTAAATGTCTGAAGTAATCAAACAGAGCTGGGATGAAATGTAGGTCTTGTTCTTCCCACCTGTTCTACATCTCTCCTGTCTGCAGTGTCACTAAAGCTGCTGGGATTTCAGGGCAGCTCTTGGCCATAGGCACAGCTTCTAATTTCTCAGATTTAGGAGGGACTTGTGAGATTTAGGAGGGAATGTGAGATCTTTCAGCAGAAAAAAAAAGGTACAGAAATCCAAACCAAAAGACAGGGTATATATATATATATTTTACATAGCTTATATTTTCCTGTTTAAATGCAAATATTTGTCCTTGACACCCTGCTTGAGGACAGATAAAGTGATTGCTCCTCGTGGCTATGCTGATATTCTTATTTGAGTCTGCTGCTATAATGACAGTCAGATTAAAAAAAATAATAATGAAAAAATGGCAGAGATTGGGAGGAGATGGGATGTTAAATGTTGCAGAGAGCATGGAAACCCTGTGTCAGCCCAGAACTTGTAAAGGGAAAACCATCTCTTGGCAGAGACAGCTTAATAGGCTTGTAAAGTCTGGCACCATCAAAACCACGATTTGGGTTTTATCAAAGCATGGCAGTGGAGCCTTGAGAAATGACAGCTGTATTATCTGTCCTCAGATCATTCTGAGAGCAACATCAGGAACAGGCTGGAAACAATTCAGGAAATCATTTTATACTGAGGGTTTGCTGGGGGCAGAAATGTACAGGGAAAATTGAAATGAAAGAATTAATAACAGTATCAGTAACCTTCCTACCACAGCTATCAGACGTGACATGAAAATGACTTGAAAGTTGTCATCCACTGTGTATTTTATTCCCATCAGTAAGGTTTGAGGGATGAGAGGAGAATCCAAACAAGGCAATTAGAAGACTGGAGCATGTTGAGGAAGGAAGAAATGACTAGTGTGGAGAACCTTTCAATGCAATTTTCCCTGCCAGACACAGAGGCTGGGCCAGATTCTGAGGCAGTGGAGTGAGCACTGGAGTGAGCAGATTGATGGAGTGATAGCAGGGACTGCAGTGGCAGCTGCTGTGCACAAGGCAGGGCTGTGCAAGATGCTGATGGCTGCAGCAGAAGGTACAATGCAGCCCTTCCTGGAAGTGGATCCTAGAGGCTGCAGATTCTAGCTGGGGTTTCTCACTCACCACCAAAATGATTTAAAATCACTGGAGTCATTGCCAAGATTTCCAGTACTTTTTCTGGGCTGTGGACCAATCCTGCTTAGTGCAGTCCAGTTTGTATGAGTGTAGGGGATGGTAAAATGTCCAGCTTTTTTTCTATCACTGTGTGCTGACTCTGAGCCATTTGCACTGGTTCCTCTGCTCCAGGATGACCTCACTCCCAGCCAGGAGTTCAGGGGACTTGTCTCGAGCTTTGGGACTCTGAACCAAACTAGAATTATCCATGGCTACTGGAAAAGAGAGCCCAGCACGTAGGTTTAACCACTTATAAATGATGGCATAAGGGAGGCAGCCAAGCTCTATTTCTGCAAGTGACATCGTCACCTAAGAAATGAAACCGCACTGGAAACGCTCCCCTTCCTGTGCTCCAAAAGCTTTCAGACATTACCTAAGCCATGGGGCTGTGATGGGACAGACCACTGTGATCCCATTTGCCAGTTCCAGGTCATTAATGTGCAGAGGAGAAGGGATACAATTTGCAGACTTTCCCAGAGACAGCAAGTTTCTACTGGAGTTTATCTCCAAACTCAACCTGTAAATCATCCAGAATCGATGTTGTTTTTTTACCTATATTTAGGCATATTTTTGACACATAACTGGCCAAACTTGTGGTGTTTCCAAGGGAAATAAGAAGAAGTGAAGCTTAAAGTCTCCATTTTCTGAATTAGCAATTGTATGTCTGAGAGGAGCTGGTGAAGAAGAGAAACCACTTGCAGGAAGGATGGTGAATGCCAAGGAACAGGCTCAGTTGCACAGGGCTGAGAATGCAACAGTCTTTATATATAGAAGAAATATAGCTTGCTTGTCACTTTAGGAAGCTGGTCATTACTTTCTTTTTTGTTCCCAGAGCAGTCTCTCTAAAATTAACTGGTTATTCCTTAGTAATGGAGACAGATAAAAGGTTTATGCTCTCAGCTGAAGCATGAGCACCGAGCTGAAGAGCAGGTCCTGTCTCTGCTGCAGGAGATGGGCTGGGGGCTGCCAGGTGCCTGGAAGTCACTTGGGAAGCAGGGAAGCAGTTTGACAGCTGGAGGGAGGTTGGACATCTGTCTGCAGCTCAGTCCCAGGCAGCACTGGTGACAGCAGCTAGGACTGTGCTGGTGACAGCACCTTGGGCTGTTCAGCCCCAGCCCTGGTCCAGTTGTGGGAGCCCCTGATGTGCTGGTGCCCAGAGCTCTGATATGCACAGGCATCCCTGAAGCCAAAGGATATTTGTGCTGCTGTGGAGCTGGAGTTGCTTGTAGGGAGAATGTGCTGTTCTACAGCAGAGCAGGGCTCTCTCCATGTCTGTTCCTGTAAGCCTGGCACAGAAGAGAAAATGCCATTGCAAGGGAAAGTACTCAGGATATTCACTGGTCACTCAATATATTCACTGGTGGGCTTATTTGCCAAAATAATCCATGCATGCCCAGAGTAAGAAAAGACTGCTGTGGCACTGAGTGCCTGATTCTGAGTTCTTTCTCCCTTTGAACATTTGCTTTTCTTCTGCAGTCTGTAGTTGGTTGGGACTTATTCAAAGGTAGCTTCAAAAGATCAAAGACAGATGCAGTCTTTATAGCATTCATGCCTCTGCCATTCAGTTCATGCAGATATTAATGAGATGTGTTTTATAAGGCCTGACATTCATGTCTTTCTGCTCACCCTAACGAGATTGTTCTGCTGTCCCTCTTGTTTTAATAAGCAACAGAGTCTCCAAGATCAAGTTCTAAAAAGATATTTTTCCACTTAAGGCTTATCAGGAGCAAAACTAGGAATGATAATTTTAAAAGGCATAAACCACCAGGATCTTCTGTCTGATGCCTTCAAAGCAGTGCATTCTCCCCTGCTTCGCCTACTCTGAATTATCACAGGTTTCGGGCTAACACATAAATTTCTTGGCCTTTTATCTCTCTAATTGTTTTCACAAGTTCATTAATGATTTTCCAAAAGCTGTAGTGAAACTAAATGACATGCTCATAAACCTTTAAAGGAGAATATACCCGTCTGGTGATGGGGAAAGTCTCATTAGTCTTTTCAAATCGCTCCCAGCAGGTTTTTCTGCAGATTCAAACTTGTTAGGTGCATACATATGCTTCTCTAATTCAATTGGCTGTGCTGATTGTGTGACAATTGAAGTTTGCTCTGCTTTTAAGTAGCCACCAAAATCACTGTTCTAAGGAAGATGTTCTGAGAGCCAGAACTGTTCTGAAATCTGATTTTTTTTTTTTTTTAAATCTGTGGAAGTTCTTGGGCTACTGATGTCACCTTTGCTTTCTTCCAAGAAAATCCTGTGCTGGCTTTTTGGAAGAACACTGGATTTCTCACTGAGCTGGGAATATTGAGGTGATGGTGATAAAGCATCTGCAAGATATCTGCAGTCCAGGGCTGAAGATGGTGCAGGATTTTTGCTGGGACAAGGACTAAATGATGTGTTATTAATCACCAAGTGATCAGTGAGATCCTTTGTGCATGTTCTGACATTCGTGGCAGGGCAGGGACAGGAGCTGGGTGTGAATGGAGGCAGCTGCAGCAGCTGTGGGGAAATGTGCAGGGTGTCCCAGGGGAGACAGCCCAAACCCCAGCCAGCAGGGCCCCGGGCACGCCTGACCCCACCAAGGAGATTAAAGAAACTGAAGATTTTTCCCAGAGGTGTTCCTCTGCAGGGCATCATCAGGGGTGGCAGGCAGAGCCTGATGTGGCAGATCCAGCACAGCAGGACATGGGGACAAGGGTGGAAGGCTGCACTCAGTCAGGAGCAGGAGGAGGAGAGGAGCAGTCTGGGTGCAGAGGAGCCCAGGGGAACCAGGGCCAGCAGGCTCAGAGCTGCTGCAAAGCACTGGGACACCCTGAACTGCTGGAGCAGCACATCTCCAACCTCCCTCCACTCAAATCTGTTCCTTCTGTGCTGAGATAAAGAATGAAAATGATTTTGAAGTCTTGAGAGTGCTTTCCTTTGAGCTCATTTAGATGAGGATATTTCTACCACACAAACCTTAATTGAAGTATTTGATTTCACTTTTGCATGTGGAGTTAATTTATGTGATACAATTAAAATAGATGTTATTTATACAATAGGAACTTAGAACTGGAATAGATGATTAGAACAACAGAACAGCCTCTTCTGAAATTTTAACTTTGTTAAAAGCATAATGATCCTTTGACAGGATATTCTAGTAGAGCGTTTTTGAAAGTTGAGTTAAATACAAGGATGTATTTTAGATAAGTACATTACCATACAAGCTCTATTTTACGCCCGACACTCAAAAAAATTTTGATTGGTTTAAGCAGAGGATACTGGTACAAGTTTCAGGCCTTATTGCTCACAGTGAATGAAGCTGAGCTGGTGGTGTAACTTCACAGGGGTGACACCCCCTCTGGCTGTTCCCTGCGTGTTGTGCTGTCACCTCTCCATGTGAAGCCACTCAGCACCACCCTGACATTCTCACATTAGAAGGTGAGCAGACCTCGGTGACACAGAGGAAAACAAACCTCTTTCCTCAAGGAAGCAAAATAGACACATCCAAACTCAAAACTAGAAACCAAAATGCATTGGGTGAGGTTTGCACCACCACCAGCGACAGAGTGCTCAGCGTGTAGCTGAGAAATCCCTTTTCAGTAACAGGGAGCACAGCTGTTATTGTACCTGTGTCATACAGGCCTCTCTTGGAAAGGGGATTCAGCTATTTTTAAGGCTTCACTTCGTGTGAGACCGTGCTGGAGTTGTAAAGGCTATTTTTGGTGGCTATAACTGGCAGCTGCTGTCACCTGCACTCTTGCACAGCACTCTGTGCATCACAGGAAAGTGCAGCTGTCAGCCCGGGCTAGCCCAGAAACACAGACACATCCACTCATGTTTAACCTCACTCTGCTGCAAAAAGCAGAGCCTTTCCTGGGGTTAATTGCTCAGCTGAAATGTTTTGGGTGGATGCTGCCTGTGCAGGGCTGTCCTGGCCATGGTGAGCTGAGCAGGTGGGGTGCAGGTGACCTGCAACCTGCCCGTGTCTCAGCATCTTCTGCAGGGTGCTGGACAGGAGGGCTGGGCTGGCTGCTCCCCGAGCACAGCTGGGGTTCTCCTGCTCTCCTCTGCTGCTGTCACCACCTCTGCTGCTGTCACCTCCCGTGCTGCTCCCCACAGCTGCCCCGGGAGGGTCAGAGAGCTGTGGCCATGCTCAACCCCGCCCATCCCAGCTCAGATTTATCAGCTGGGTGGTTCCTGATTGTGTTCTAATTCTCTGGAATTAGAGTAGGAACTCAGTGTTTTTCAAAAAGGGAGGTCACAGGGAAGTGCTGGTTTCTGCAAATCTCCCAAACTGGATTTTGCTGGGGATTGTCTGAAACTGCAGAAACAGGATTTAAAGTATTCATTTTAAAATATGTTTGGTAAATCTGCTTGGTTCTGCAAGAGAGCATTCAGGATAGTCGATGACACCCCTCAAAGCTTGTTGGTGTTGTTTGTTTGTTTGTTTGTGAAAGTGTTGAAGTCGCGACCTGCCTTCTTGGGATTAGCTAGGGAAGGGGAAATGTCTTTTTTTGTCCTTTTTTCCTTTTTTACTCCCTGCAGGACAAGAAATGTTTCCCCCACAAATCTTTTGAGCTCTCATTATCTGAGAGTCACAATTTCCAGTCACTCTTTACCTTGGGTATTTTAGTTACTTTTTAGTGCCTTTAGCTTTGGTTCATTGTTTTTCATTTCTATAACAGAGCAAGTTTCTCCTTTCTGGCAGTGTAGTTGTGCTTCTGCATTGCTGTGTGCAAAGTGTTCTGAAACCTTTGTATAGGAGGTACAGCTCAGTGGAAAGTCCTTCTGTTACACATGAGAAATTAATTTGCAATTAATTAAGTTGTTGGATGAATTCCTCCTTTGTTCTGTCTGAAAATGTCCTGAGAGCAGATTGCTAAATTCTCAAAAAATTCATTGCAACAAATTGTGAGTTTCTTCCCTAAATAATTCCTAGTCTGACCAGAACAAGCAGTTCACAATGTGCAAGTGGAATTCATAATTTCTTAATTTCTTGAGGGCTAATATATGGACTGAGGTTCCCCAGCCAGTGTAAACTGAAGGTAGCACAAGATAGGACTCAAAACTTGCTTTTAGTCTGTGCTTTAATACTGAGATGTTTGGTTGTTACCTGAGTTTTCATTATCTTGAGAGACTGAGGCCAAAGAATGGAGGGGTGTGGTGTTTAAAACCTGCCTTCAGGTGGTATTTGCAGAGGGCAGGTGGCTGCCTGCAAAGAGGGTCCATGTAGTGGGATTTTAGGAGGATGGGATTAGTCCCTGGCAATATGCAATTTTAAAACTCCCAAATATTACCACTGGGGAAAAACAAATTTGGACAGTTCTTTGGAGGAGGGGGGGAAAAGAGCAAAGGAGAAATGCTGGGAGCTGAGGCCCAGGGCAGCCTCAGGACAAGGAGCTGGATGGGAAGCCAGGGCAGACTGGCCACGTAGCTTGTGTCTGGTAGGGCTGGGGGAGGCTGTGTGGCAGAGCACTCCAGTGCCAAGCATCACCCAGCCTGTCCAGCTAGCAAATATTAGAGGAGCTGAAAAAATGAATGGGAACCTAACAGCAAATGTCACCAAGTGTGCCAGCAGCTGAAAAGGGCTGGGCTCAGCACTGTGCTGCTGGCAGCCCTTGCACACAGCTCCTCCTTGCAGGCAGCAGTCAGAGAGCTCCATCTGCATTCCTCTGCTCCTGGTATTGGGAAACACCATGGGATGTTCAAAAAGAGACGCTGCTTTTTGCTTTATTGCATTGTGTTGCTTTCTGCCTGTGGAGGTTTTGTTGCCTAACTCGGTATAAAAGCTGGCAGGATCATTTTCTCTGCTGTACTCTAAATTTTGTTTTCACAGCACTACCCTTCTTCTTACAAAGAGTTGCATGTGGCCCCAGTGCAGCCTGCCTGGGCTGGCTCAGGATGGGCCGTTCACACAAAAGCGAGCACTGCTAATGAAGATGGAAGTGCTGGCATTCACACTGGGCTGCTTTCCTGCCTCTGCCCCCCATTCACACCAGCTCGGTAGCGTATGTCACAGTGCTCACTCTGTCAAAACATTGCCTGTCCTTCTGGATTAGTGCAGCTCCCAGACCGAGTGCACCCGCATCAACAATTAGTTCATTCTGCCTCTGATAATTAAAATAAGCTAAGAGTATTGCATGTTCTTGTGGCTTTCCAAAGCATAGGGACACACTCGTGTCTATCAGCCCGTTCCCATAGCTGGGCCTTGTTGCCTGATTTGTGTTGCATCTGTGCAGTGGTTGCTAAATCTGGAGTGAAACAGGAACAACAATCAGTGAAACCCAAAAGATTTCCTCCTTCTCAGCTGTCTCTGGCTCAGTGGCAGCTCCCATCTCTGCCGTGTCTGATGTGCAGCGCTGGAATCAGGGATTGTCCCCTGCAGCCCGGGCGGCGCAGGGACAGCAGGGTCAGTAGGTGGCAGTGTCAGACCTGCCGTGCTCTGGGAGGCGGCTCCGTGCTCGGACTTCGCTTCTCTCCTGGGCAAATTTGCTGTGGAGCTTTAGTCCCTTTAATCTCTGCTGCCAGAGCCCGGTGGTCAGGCTGGGGAATGTGTCACTCGTGTTTGACAGGGGATCCCGCGGGAAGGGTCCATCCCTGAAGTGTTTTGGCTCCTCTGCTCAGGCACCGAGCCAGAACAGGCTCCACAGACACCTTCCCCCATGCAGTGAAGAAGTGCCCCCGTACACGTGATGGAAGTGCCCCGATGGGCTGTGTGAGACCAGGGCTGACTTTTCAGTTCTGACTTCTGTGAAGGTCCCCGGGTTGTCCCCAAGGGGCAGGGGACCTGCACGGAGCCCGTGTGCTGAGGAGAGCAGCACTGGGCTTTTCTGCGTGTGCCTGGCGAGCTCTGAGTGGCAGGAGCTCTCCAGCACTGCAAAATTGCACTATGGCTTTACAGAGTAGCCAGTTCTGCACTGCTGATGAGATAGCCTCATTTCCTAAGGGATGGTTCCTAGAAAACTATCTAGCATTGCTGTGAAATGAGGATTTGTGGTTTAATAGTTATCATGGGAGCAGCTCCAGGAATCCCTCTGCTGTGCAGCCACCATCCTGCACAGGCTTCTGTTCTCCACACAGAGCTTTTCTTGCAGCTTCTGGAGCAGCCACGGAGCTTGACATCATGTTCATCTGCCCATGTACCGAAATATTGCCAGTGACATTCAGTACTTCGGGGATTTTTGGCTGCTGACTTTCAATGACATTAGGAGCAATCTCCATAGCCAGTGTGAGATCCTCCTCTGAGCTGAAGAATATAAAAGAGACTATTGCATTTATTATATTGGAGTACATGAGACACAGCAGCAGTTTGTGTGATTTATTGGGTAGACAAAAATGCACCATGGCATGTTCTGTAAATACAGGCACAAACACATCATGCTACATCCCACTGTAAATTTCCTTTACTGCTAAAGTGTCTAAATTAATGAATGCAGGAATAATGGATTATTTCAAACAATAGGTTTTATCACAAGGTACTTGGTCATTAACATGGGAGCACACTTGACTGTCCTGACAAGGACTTCAGATGATGGTGGCATGGAACAAGCAACACATCCCTGAGGGTATGGCCTGATGCCCTTGAGCCTGCCAGAGGTGGTTAGGACTGGGGAGACTGGAGAAGGGGCTGCCTTGGTTTTTGTCACCCTCTCTCAACCATTTCTGCATCTTACAGAAAAGACTAACTTGCATCTCTCATTGGATACCACCCCTTCACCTCACTTTTTAAATGTGCATCAGACACAAGACAAGTGATTCCTGTGTTGTAGTGTCTGAATCCCTCTTATATTGAATTCTTAAGTGCTTCTGATCTCTTTTAATCTGGAGCTTGGGAAAAGGGAGAATTGCTCTCAGTTTCTTTGGACAGATTGCCAAAAAGGAAGAAGCAAATAAGTAAATACATAAATTTTTAAAAACAGCATTAATTTTTACTTGTGATGAGGCTGAGAGGAGCTGGCTGATGGGAGGCAGTGTGGCATGTCTGTTATAACATCTCATATGAAGTTTGATGGAGCCAGCTGGCAAATACCAGCTGCTCTCCTGAGTTCATAGCTCACCCTGTTTGTGTTGACATTTCTGGCAAGGAAAGGTAAAGGGTTATCCCAGCTGCAATAACCTGCGAGCTCCCCCTCTGCATTTCCCTTAATTTGACTGCAATGAGAGTCTCCCTCAGCAGGAGTGAGCCAAGTGCCAGCATTTGCCATGGTGACTGCTTGGCAGGGGCCCTGCAGGAGGGGGATGCTGTGGGAGGTGGCACCTGTGGAATCCACTCCCAGATCGACAACTGCACACCAGCAGCCTCATAGCTCTCACCTTCCCTTCCTCCCTCTTAAAACCTGGCCCTGCTGTAACCTGGCTCCCTCCAGGCACAGCACAGAGCTCGTGAGAGGTGCTGCAGCCCCCAGGGAGCAGCAGGCTGAGCCCTGCCCTGTGGATGGAGAAGCAGATGCTGTGCTGGGTTACACCAGAGCAAGGGACAGCCACATGTGTGAGCAGCTGATGGACCACTGCTGGACAGACACCTTGTGAAGCCTTCCTTCTCTCTGATAAGCAAACAAAAATACTTTCTCGTCCTTAAATATGACAGTCTGCCTTCACAGAGAGGAGAGGAAATTAAAAAATTAAAGGAAACCCAAATGATTTGACTGTAGTGCCAGCAACCTATGTTTCCTTGGGCTTTGCTCCAGTGCTTGCTTTGTCTGTACTGTCAATAACACTGTGTTCCCCTGGAAGTTGGCTAATTTTTTTATCCTTGCCTCTTTAAAAACTTGACCTTTAGAATGTGAGCTTTCATAATTGCTGTTAATCTGTTCAATAAAGAAAAATAATAGAAAAGGCAAAAATCATAACCTGGTCTGTCTTCAGTTTTTGACCACAACTTTCCTTTTAAGACATATTCCCCCCACCCTTGGGAATGCTAACCCCTGCCTGGAGGACTGCTGGGAGCACATGGCTCCTCCTGTCTGCACCCACTGCAGCCTTGGGTAGAGGCAAACAAGCTACCTCTTGTTTTGCATTAGTCCTTCATGTCCTGCCCTTCCCACTGCCTTTTTGACCTGCTATTTGTATTCAGCAGCCACAGTCGTTGTCCAGCTCAGCCTCCCTCACCCAAGAGGCCAATGTGTCACACGTTCCTGGAGCTGTGCCTGGGGTGCAGCTTTCTTATTCAAAACCTCAGGTGCAAGGTGATATTCTGTGATCAAAGCTGGCCCTTAACTACCTTGTACTTTGTAATATGCTTTACGGCTTCAGTGAATATACTTTTCAGCTCCAGATATCTGAGTGATGGAAAGTTGTTTTTGCAACCCTTTTCAAGTAATTTCACACTGTCATTGTGCTTTTCTTGAGCTGGATCCAGACCAGTCCTTGTCCACTGAGTGTCCTCTTCAGAAACCCCTCATATGGGTATAAAGTGAACAAATGTTGAGGAGAAGGCTGGAGGCCAGAAAAGAATTCCTTTCCTCTCATTTTAGCCATGTATAAGATGAAAGAATCTTTGCAGCACCTGATGCTTGAATAATTCTCCTCTTTAATGCCTGAAAGCTCTGCTCACCTCCGCCTTGCTGGCTGACTGAACTCAGGCTGCCTGCATCTCCTTCCAGGATGACAGCCAGGAAATTATTACAGTGCAATTTAAAGACCATAAAACACAGGATGAGCAGATGGCAGGTCACGTCTCCTTCCCATGAATAGCCCATGTCACCGTGGCACTGCTTCAGCCCATGCTGAGCTGCTCTCACTGAGTCCAAACAAGAAGCATCACCAGTGGAGATGATGTCTGTCAAGGCAACATCCCAGCAGCACAGACCTTACGACTGTGGCAAAGAATTTGGGCATTGGCAAGAAGCTTTAGTGACAATGAGCTTTAAACACCTGCTGTTAAGATAATCACAATAATCTGTCTGCCAGCTTTTTCCTAATGTGCATTTTCTAATTCATTGTGGGAGGCAAAATCCTTTGACTGGTGGAATGAAGACATGGCACTGTGACTATAATTTACATTGTTAAATAAGTGGAAGGAGCAGCCATCAAAAGCTGAAATCCTTCCCAAAGCAGGATAGCTGTCTTCACAGACTAATTTTTTTAAAAGACAAGAAATTAGTGTTTTCATTGGAAGGAATTCCTGATGGGAGGAATCCTCAGTTCTGTAAAAAGGATTAAAAAAGTGAATACTGCAGTTGCAGGATTTGCTGTGGCCCTGATCTTTTAGAGTCTGCCCTTGGAGCAGGGTGTCTGACCCTCTGCCTCTCATTTACTGCTCTGTGGACTGCTGTGCTGCATGGGAACAAGAGACTGAAATAGCCATTATGGTCATTCCTGTCACCCCAAAGAGGATGTTTTTGAGAAAATTAATTTCTCTTCTATCTAACTGGGAAGCTCAAACCAAGCTCTGTCACGTATTGGCCCTTGGTGCAGCAGTCAGGCTGATCCCCCTTATCCTTGCAGCATTAATTACAAAACACCTCTGCTCCTGTGAGCAGCATTTAACCTGTGTATTACCTGTTAATCAGCAGCACAGCTGGGTATATTTGATGCACAGGGACACACCACAGTGTTAAACTCATCCTTCCTTTATTACCCGTGGTGCTAGAACAAAAGACAGATCTGAGATCCACTAAAAACAGAGTAGAGTGGAGTTAGAAGTTTGATAAGAAAGTATCTTCTCAAAAAAATTTGTAGAAAACACTACATCTAAATAAAGCACTGAGCCCTAACAGCAGGGCCAGCAGGTAAGTAATGTGTCCTGAGAGAAGCACAGCTATCCAGCAATCATTCCATATACAGTTTATTTTCAATTAATGAAGATGATTTTCTACCTTTCACACCCAAAGTCGCCTCTTTTTTCCTCCCTCTCTCTGAGGTGAGTGAGGGTGGCAGAGAGCAAGGAACAATTTGTCACCCTGCTGCCCAGGTGGAAGCTCCTTGGTCCACCAGCAGTGCCTGACTTGCATGAGGAGATTTGGATAGAGCCTGAAAAACACTTTTTCTTTGTTCCCCTTTAGGTGAAATCTGCTGGAACCTCACCCTGTTCCCTGGTGAGCATCAGTGCCCTGCAAAGGCTGCATTTGACACTCTTGTGGGCAAAACCCTGTGACAGGCAGATGTTTATGGAGCTGGGACTTGCAGCTCCCTGGTCACCTCTGGAAATGGCTCTTTCAAGGACGATTTCAAAGCGTGTTTGCAAAGGCTTGCATTGCTGCTGCTCTGCTCATGCTGAGGAATAAATTGGATTTGACTATCTGCAGCTGCTTTTGGCACCTTTCACTAGTGCAGAAATTCCCGTTGTGATCTGTGAAAAAAAACAACCACCAAAAATCCTTAATTTTATAAGGGTTATTCCTGGGAAAAATGTCACTTTTCATATAGGTTGGCTAAATGTAGCCAATTGTGCCATTTATTCAACAGAGAGCATTAGAGTTTGCATTTTGCATTTCTAAGAACTGAGTTTGCTAAATGGAGCACTTCCCACTGACAGAGCTGGAGTTGGGCTCTGCTCCTTTTTTTCTTTTCCTTGCAGCTGGAAACCATTTTTTTTTCTTGTATCCCAGAGCTTCTTAGCCCTGTTGAATCTGGCTTAGTGTTTCTCAAGGGACAGAAGCAGGATTACTAACAGCTTTCCAAGCCACTTTAGTCTCTCCCTTCATAACACAAACTCTCAGCAAAACAGACTCAAGCAAGGTCTTTGTCCTGGGTGACTTTTTGCTAAATAAGTTAGCAATGCTCTAGTTAGCAAAATCTCTTCTCCCCTGTGGATGGGTTCAGGCTCACTGGTACACTGCAGCAGGGCTGGGACAAAGGTAATGTGAGCAGTGCTGACAGAAAAGCTGGGGCACATTTAAACCTTAATGCAGCCAATTCCCAACTCGTGGCCTCAGACCTGCCAGGGAAATAAAGAAATATTTTGATCTGAATCAGAAAAATCTGTCATTTTGTCACAGGGAATCTGAAACAGGTCCCTCTTTTTCTCTCTTTCACAGATGAACAGACAGAATAAGCTGTCCACCTTCAGAGTATGAGTTGATTTTTCCATTCAAGAAGAACATTTGTTTCTTCTACATGAAATTTATCAATAAATGTGTTTTTCACAGGAATCTTAGTGCCTAAAAATATGTAACCTAGGGTTTGTTAGATTTTTCTAAAGACTTCTATAGAAGCTGTATCCTGTAGGATCATGCAAAAAGGAGCAGGTGTATGTGAAAACTTATTGCAAATTCTTCCAGATTAGACTCTTTCTTTTTAAAAGAAAAAAAAGAAAAAGCTTTTTCTTATTCCCATCATTCATTGAAATGAATCTGTAGATGACAGATACTGGACTCTGACAGGCATCTCATCTTGTATTGAGGCCAGTGACAGTCTGAAAGAAATTGCTCATCTGAGTCAACAGCCAGCTCCTCTGACTGTGTTTGTCTTCAGTGCTAATTTCATTTCTTTGCTGAGTTTTCCTGGAATCTGGGCACGCACACTGACCTGATAAATAACTGAAGCTGGCAATAAAGATAAAGGAAAGTTCTACACTTCAGAGGTCAAGCTAGCCTCCAAATCATATTTGCCCTAATGGAGAACAAATTCAACACTACCAAAAGTCAAATGAATGTTTAGTCACCTGAGAAAATACCATTATAAGCTGAAATGAGCTCTCATTATTTTTTCCATTTTATTTCTTTAATTTCTCCTCGGCTTTGCTACAAAACTAAAAATAGGGGCATTAGTCACAGGGTACTTCAGAGGCACCCTCAAGGCAGAGGCAAGGTTCTAAGGTAAATCACAGCTGGTGACTCTTAAAATGGATGAAATCGCTTGCATTAGGCCTTCAGGATGCATATTTTCATTTACTTGATTTATTCCTATTGTTTAAGCTGTGATGTGAAGTGGCAAAGGCACGATGGAGCCAGGCTGATGAGGAACTTTATAGTGAGCTGTCAGGGCAGAAAATCCCATTGCGAAGAGATCCTTTCCTCAGGGCTGTTTGGGAGGATGGTGCAGCAGAAAGCTGAGAGAATGATTTAAAAGGGGAAAAAAAAAGAACAGAAGATGGGGAAATAGGCAGGTAAATTACCTGACATGCTGCTGGCACCAAGGCACTGGACCACCCTGGTGCAAAAAGCTGCAGGGGAGGGCAGAATCAGAGCCACAAAATCCCTCTCTGGAGGTGAGTGGGATGTCTCAGCCCCTCGTCCTGCTTTTCACAGGAGCTGATTTGTCTCCTGCGGTTTCCCTTTCCCACATGAACTGGCCCTTTCCTTCTCTGCCCAGTCTGGGAGTTGCTGGTGACTTGTTTCCCAGTTATATCCACAAGCCTCCCTCTGTCTTCTTACACCCTTGGCGTGTGTGAATGCAAAGGCTGGGAGCTGTCTAATGCAATATTCCTGACAGCCAAACCTGTTTGTTTAGGAGCCCAAAAGAAAATTGGTAAATATCTTTTTTCTGCTGTTGCTGATGCCATCAGGTTGTATTCTATGTCATTGTAGCACCAGCATCCCAGAAAAGATCTCCTGGGTGAGGCATCTTGGCAATAGTAACATCTTTTATTGATAGATATGCTTCCTTCTGGAGAAATAATGGAGCCAGCAGGGCCAAATAATACTTTAATAGCATGTCCAAGACTTCCTCTTGCAATTTATACCTTGGAAATTACTTCAACCACATTTATTTTGCAAAACATTGAAAGTGAGTAGGGAGTTACTGTGGAAGTAGATATTAGCAGGGACTGGGGGAAAGCAGAGAACCTTTTATGTGTCCCACTGTGCCCCTGTAAAATCTGAGCACTGTCTTACCTCACTTGAAATATGTTTTGTTACTTATGTGGGCATATGAGTCCTAATTGGTTATGGGAAGTTTTCTACTCAGTTTAAGTGCAGTTGTGGAGTTCATCAAGGGCAGCTGCAGAGCTTAGGTCTGCACATAAAGGATGGAATATTTTGTGTTCTGTGGCTGTCAATTATTTATTATAGAAATCTCTTTGTAATGAAACTTCATCTGATTTGTTCATGATGGCAAAAGTGATTCTGGATGATTGACTTGCATGTTAATGTGGTACATGAAAAGTGTGGACACATCAGCAATGTTTGAGTTTCTGTGCTACAAAACATATGTACACCATAATAGAGCTGTCAGCAAGTTGTAATGAAGCTGACTTTACTTAAACTGATCCTTTTCACCTATGCAAGATAGTGTGTGAGTTTTATAGCAAGTTACATTGGATCAGCTAAGTGAGGGCTGTCTTACTGTATTTTGTGGCTTTTATTAATTCATTTGTGCTGCCTTTGTAATGGGAATTCCTTTGATAGAACTTTCCTGAAAATTGCAAATGCAAAATCCTCAAAATAAATCCCCAAGCAACTCCTTCCTCCTGTTTCCACAAAACAAAAATAAATCCAGAAGAAAAATTTTATTTTGGTCAAAATTATTTTCCCTTCAGGAAGAAAAATCCAGGGGATATCATGGTTTGTTTCAATATTAACAGGTATTGATTTATCAGACATCTGTAGTATTTGGCCAGCTGTGTACAGAGGTCAGCAAGAGTTGTGAGGCTTTTTTCCTATTTCCCTCATGAAGGGGACAAGGACAGCTCCATGAAAGCATGTGGCTTTCTAACAAAATGTATCCTTAAGGACAAAAGAACAAATTGTTTTCTGGACAGGCAGGTTTGATGATTTTCAGTAGTAATGGCACGTTTATTCCAGGACTAATCTTGGCCAAGTGTTTTTAAGTGCACACAATATCACAGATGTAAATGCAGGGCATATTGTTTGGCTGGGGGAGGAGGAGTGCTGCTCCTGGCACAGAAACAACCAAGGGGATGACTCTGGGAGTTAATGTGCTATCCTGGGCACTTCTCCATTTATCAGGAGAAGGAATAGTACTAAAAAGGCTGCTTCTCAGATTTTAATAAGAAGGTCTGTGAAGATTGCATTTTGGCTTATAGTACAATATTTCATTTTCCTCAGTTCTTCAGAATCTTTTCTAATAATGCATCTGTGTGTACATTTTGTGGTCCCAAACATATTTTAGGTCACTCAGTCAAGTGACATTAAAAAAAAAAAGTGTTAACAACAAATTTAAAATGCTACTGGTAGATGGGTGCAGTAGCTCATCTGGTAAACAAGCTGTTACTGGAAAAATGTTACTGGTAGTGTGGAGGACAATTATGGCAACTGAAAATGTTAGTTCAGCTCCATGGCACCAGTGCCATCAGGAGGCAGATGGCTTTGAGGTAATCCCAGTCTGACTGGCCATGTCTGCTCCAACTGCAAAGATAAAGTTGTTTTTCCTGTCCCTGTGTTTAGCATAGGCCACACCAATCTAATATTACCTGTTGATAACTGGTAATAAATCTCAAAAACTCAACCATTCAAAGCAAGTCCTTAGCTCTCACCCAGCACTCTTTCTTGATCTTAGAATTTTCTGGAATCTTGGAATGGAGCTGCATTAAGTGCTGGGCCCTTTTTCCAGCCATGCAGTAGAACCAGATTTCCTGGAAGCTGAAGGAAAGAGACATTCTGAAGTGGTGCTGATTTTAATTTTCCTCCCAATATTCTGATCCTGGCTGCTCAAGTATTCACAGCAGCAGTGTGGTGCTTCCTGCAAAATATTTGCAGTGGTGTGAAAATACTCTATCAATACCTGAACTGAGCAGCAACACCCATGTCAACACTCCCACTTGGGTAAGAATGGTGAATTCTCCACTAGCAGGCAGCAGGATAGGCAGCCCAGCAAGTGCAAACTGCATCCCTGAAAATTTCTGTCACTGTCTGGGGTGGCAAATAGTGACTTTTGTATCTTGAGCTGAAAGCTCAGAGCTGGCCATTGCTGCTTTAACTCAGAGTGTGCAGAATTGAGTAGAAAATGTCATTACTTTTATGTTAAGTGAGTGGAAAAGTGCAAATAAAGGAATATGCAGCAGTTTTTTAATTCTCTTGAGGACAAAATAGATCTGTATAAGCTTTGCTGTAACGTATTTGCTGGTGAGGCCAAATTTCATGAAAAAAATAGCTCACAGAAATTATTTGTTGATTTTAAACTTCTAAAGGATCTAACTGTCTGAAGTTTTTGTGCTGACACATTTGCTATAAACATTTCCATGGAAAGGTGGCTCAGAGTAAAACTTGTTGGTGGGTAGAATTATGGATTTAATATGTTCAACACCATTAATTGTCTCTGCTGTTTACTTAGTGTTTTACAGGGTCAAATCATCATCCTACCTGATTTATGCAACGGTTAAGATCTTTTATACTTTCTAACCTTGAAGCAGGACACTAAAATGATACACCTCATGTTACCCAGAAAGTCAGAGGCAGCAAGGTTGGTCCCACAGTCACCAGAGACACCTGGGGGCTTGCTCCTCCTCCCTTTTACTGTTCATGGACACCTTTAAGGCAAAGTTTAATTGAGGTAATTTTTCTGGAAAGGACAAACTCTTTCTGTGGGTCTGATGAAAGAGAATATGTATAAAGGACAACCAAAAATGATTTCAGGATTGATCAGAAATGTTCAGTTCAGCTGGGAGAATTGACACCCAATAGCCACTGACACACAGGGGTAAATTCAGAGCAGCAAACAGCCACCAACAGTTTAGGTTCTCTTTATATCCACCTTGGGAGCCGTCTGTGTTCTTGAATATATTAAGCAGCTGTGAGTAATGAATAAACTTGTAAAAATTAATATTTTTTGGAGGGACAGTTAATGAGCTGAAGAAGGGCTAAATTTATTGAATAAGTAATTAATTTAATGAACAGTTTGACTCAAAAGTATGATGCCTCTGTTGTAGCTCACAGCTGGACCTAAGGGGCTTTTTATGTTTTACTCTGGTCTAAACTGCCTCCTGTGTCTTTCAGTGCTGCAGCAGATTTCTGGCCTCTTCAGCAGGATGTGAACAATTAGACAATGAGAGCAAGCAGAGTGGAAACAGTGGGGTTAAGTTCTGGAGCAGCACCACTACAGCCAAGATATAGCAAGAATAAAAAGAGGATTGAATTTGTAATTGCAGTAGCAAAAACATCCTGAAGGCTGATGGAAGGAAACTCATATGCCATCCTTCAGGCTGTAAATTAAACTTTATTAGCAGCTCAAGTGAAGCTTTTCTGGAATGAGAACATGAGCTCCTGTGTCCTGCTGCAGCCTGTCCTGGCTGGATCTGAAGCTGCCTGGTGTCCTGTGGCAGGACCTGTGCAAGCCAGAGGCTTGCTCTGTTTTGGCAGCTCTCATGCACCTTTTATTTGTTGTGGACACTTCCAGCACAGCCATGGTGCAGACATGAACAGCAGAGCATGATGGAAGGGCAGCTTGCCTGTTCTCATGACAGGTTGTTAATAATCAGCTTTTCCTGAAGTGGCTGGGACTGGTCAGCAGATGCTTGACTTGGCTGGTGAATCCCATTCAGTAATTCCTGTTTTCAGCCTTCCTGGGCTTAAAGCTAGATCTTCTGGGAGAAGAATTTAGATTTCTGTGTGTTTGCTGATGCCTGCAGTGGTATTTCAGAGGAAATGGCTGACCGTAACTCGCACACACAAATCAGGCAGAGCAAATCCACAAATAAGCTGTGTGACATCGTGCCAAGGAAGCCACCTCCTGGCACCTGCAGTGTGTGCACTGCTATCTCACAGCCATGAGAATTCTTGCTCCAAGTTAGCAAACAGGACTAATGAATGATTGTCATTAATGAATGTTGATTAAAAACACGTAGCATCTGTGGACTGTTGATAGAATCAGGTACCAAGAAGAAAATGTACTAACATGCTTTTAGTCCTGAGTGGAGGTGCAGCCTTTGAACTGGGAAAGGATATGGTAAAGAGTAGAAAACAGATCAATAAGGGGCTCTTGGAGAGGAATGTTTGGTGGTGGGTAAATGGTCAACCTGCAGGGAGCTAGAGATGGAAAAGCTGTCTGCAGAAGGATGAGGACAGCTCTTAGAAGAAAAAGGGATTTGGTTGTTAAAAGGAGGACCATACCCAAATCAAATTTTTTCATAAGAAAAAAAAAAAAAGAAAAAAAAAAAGAAAAGAAAATCCAGAGTGAATAAAGCATCAATTTTCCTACATTTTAAATGCGATCTAAAAAAGAACTCAGTAATGGTATTGGTTGCCATGGTGTTTAAAGGTGCAGCTCCACAGACACTTCAAATAACAGGAGATGCTTTTATCTGCCTATGTGGCTGAGTTAATTTTCATCTGCTGGAATTATTCATTTAGTTTGCTTTAATTATTCTATATTGGCAGGACCATAAAAGGGCCTGATCCTGCCATCTTAATACAGACAGAACTCTTTCTGACTCTAGAGGCTAGAAAGAAAGAAAGCAAGAAAGCAAGAAAGCAAGAAAGCAAGAAAGCAAGAAAGCAAGAAAGAAAGAAAGAGAGATATTAGATGCAAGCTGAACTCCTCAGGAGATGCAAATGGGAATGCTGTAGCTCTGGGCTTGCAGAGATGCCCCAGAGGTCTGTTTGTACAGTGGTTAGGGCAGGACTGGGCAGACAAACATTCTCCAGGCTCTGGGGTGTAAAAGTGCATGGAAAACCCCAGAAGAGATGTTGTGCCCTGTTAGCCACAGGCACTGATGTTCTCCGAGGCCTGTTCAGGGGGCTCCTGAGATTGGAAGATTCTCTCTTGTGTCCTGCCAGGTTTTGCCCCTGTTTTGCTGAAGCAGTGATCTCCCCAACTGGGCTGGGGACCTTGGTGAAGCTCACAAAACCTTTCCCTTGCTTTGCTCACCTCCAGCCCTGTCCCAAACAGGCTTTTGAGCTCACTCCTTCTGCATGTCTTTTGTGGCACTGGCAGTGGTTATTGACCAAATAAAAAGGCTGCTAGTTAGATTGCCAAATCCCTGAATCGCTGTTAGATTGCCAAATCCCTAAACTTTGGCTTGACTTTTCAAGTGGCAAGCACTTTACTTCTCCCCTGGCCTTCAGTGGTGGCTGCAGGGAGGCTGTTGATAGCAGCACCATTTGGGTGAAGGCTAAAATCCCTGCTCCTGCAGGATTGCAGTAGCATCTCTATGCCCACAAAGAGCCTGGAACTTGTTTCAGGTCTTGGCTCATCTACACAGTGCATTGATCCTGAGCCATCCTACCTTCTTATCTCACCAGTTGAGCTCCCTCTGTCCCCTTGTCTTCTGGCTAAGAACACAGCCATCACTACTGGCATTGCATCTCTGAGCACAAATACCTCTTTCCTATATTTGGCTTTACTTAAAACACAGGAGTGACCTGAAAGAGGAAAAATTAGAAACTGGTGATGTGAGATGATGCAGCCCTGTGTAACTATAATATGGCTGCTGTTTGAAACAGGATATCAATAAATACATTTATAGTGTTTTCTCTCACAGTAATAGTTGTCACATAATCTGCAATGAAATGGCATTCAGAGTCTCAAGATCTTTTCCAGCACCCTGTCTATGCTTTATTTTATTGATGTTTTTCCTTGTTCCCTTTAGAAGCATGAGTCAGGAACCCTCTGTTATTAAAAACAGTCCCAGTTGCACATACCTTTCATTTCCTTTGGATTACATTAATTGCCTGACAGCTAAAAGTGATCTGGGTTTTTCAGTCTTCAGCTCTGGACCTCAAGAAATATTTACCAGCTACAGCAGATTTATAAAGATGCCACTGAGATGCCTTGAGACTAACAATCAGAAAACACAACAGCAAAACAACACTATTTTTCAAGGTTAAATGCTCAGAATGCTAAAAAAGGAATTGCACATAATAAAGCCAAGCAAAGGTTTGGATTCAGCCCATATTTTCCTCCACTTGTCTCACATAAAAACAAAGGTGCCAGTGGTTTCAAAATGATTGCACAGCATCACACAACAATTAGAAATTTAATAAGGGAGCTTAAATTTTAATTTAGTTTTGGTTTTTAGTTCACATGTCTGCTAGTGTCAACCCCCTGCCTCTATTGCACAATCATTTCCTTGTCATGCATGCCTGACTCTGTCTTTATCAGACTCGTTTAGCTGGGAATGGCTGTGTGATGCTATATAAAGACCAGCTAACGTGAAGGAGGGATTGGCCAGGCTGGTGTTAGCAATCTGGAACTCAAACTTGTCCTGCATGACTTTGAACAAGCCATTTAATCTCCCTGCTCCCCATTTCCCAGGTGTAAAGTGCAGGAAACAGCACCCCTCACTCACTGCTTTGGGAGGTGCTCAGGCGCTATGGCAACAGCATCAGGAAAGGGGTTTGGACAGAGGGAATTCCCAGTAAATGTGTGCTGGGAAGGCAATGACAGTAAATTTGCAGGCCTAAATTCATCATCAACTTTGCAGCTTTGTTTCAGTGACAGAAATAATAGACCTCATTCTAATTCAGCCACAGCCACCACTTCTTGTGTATAAAAAGACACATCTTAAGGCCCTGCATCACTGGCAGGGATGCTGCTCTTGGTCCATGGAGGTATTTGGGTCTTTTTCCCTCCCTTGAAGCTGACTGGGGTTCCCATATACATAATACGAAGATACTCCCTGCCTTGAAATGACTTTGTGTTTGCAAGTGAAAAAATGAAACTTTAACTTCCAGAAGCAGAGGTTTACTGATCTCGGTGTAATTTATAAGTCAAAATGCAATGCTCTGTGTACAAACACTGTAGAATTGAAGCATTTAAAATTGGTCTGCAAAGGCAGCAATAGCCATTATTTACTGATTCCCAGTGAGAAGAGGTGATGTAAAGTATTATGAATTCTTGTCTGAGTGACCTTGTAGCAATTGTTTGTGTTTGCCAGCATTTCAGATAAATGCTGCACCCTTCCATATTTATAAATTATTGTCATTTAAAGGGACAGGGCTTGCTCACAGGGGATGACACAGGAAGCAGCACACCTGATCCGTCCTGCAGTTCTGAGAACCAGGGAGAAGTGAAGCAGCTCCCAAGGTCAGTGGGGATTTTAACTAACAGAGGTGTCCATATCCTGGCTGTACTGCTCTTAGTTTGGAGGCCATCAGCATAGATGGGCAGCAGCAGGGAAAACCTGAAACTGGTAATTTTTTCTTCCCATCAATGCCTCACTCTGAACCTAAGAGAGGCTGTTGGGGACTGCCAAGCTGGTCAGGTGAGCCATCTTCCTGGGGAAAGAAAAAACTGCCCCCAAAGGTAGCTTAAGCTTTCTCAGTGGTGAGGAAATTGTTGAACCTTTTGCTGCTCTCTGAAGTACATCTTTGCGGCACCACAAGTCTGGGCTAGGAACAGCTTTGGACACCACTTTGACAAGGAAAAACAGAAGTGAAAAGTCCCACAGTGCTTTAGGCTTCCATTAGTAACAACTGAGACATCACTGACAGGCCCTGCTGTCTTTCCAAGCCTTCCTCAAGATTTTAATTTCCCTTAGGAGGGCGATTAAATTCAGTGCATTTCCTTGCAGTTTTTCTGTGAGGTGCAGTGTCTGCAGCGGGACAAATGACAGAGGCGAGGGACAAGGTGGCTGCTGCAGCTCAGCTTGGGGCTGTTCCTCAGGGAGCTCAGCTTGAGCCTATTCCTCAGCAGCTCAGTTTGGGCCTGTTCTGTTCCTCAGCAGCTCAGCTCAGCTTGGGCCTGTTCTGTTCCTCAGCAGCTCAGCTCAGCTTGGGTCTGTTCTGTTCCTCAGCAGCTCAGCTTGGGTCTGTTCTGTTCCTCAGCAGCTCAGCTCAGCTTGGGCCTGTTCTGTTCCTCAGCAGCTCAGCTTGGGCCTGTTCTGTTCCTCAGCAGCTCAGCTCGGGTGACCTGTTTTTGGCAGCTCCCTGGAACTGGTTTGCAGGTGATGCAGTTGCCCCCAGCAGGGCAGAAAGCTGAGCTGAGGGAGCCCTGCCCTGTTTGCAGCTCGGCACAGAGGGTGGGTGGTGCTGGCAGCACTCAGAGCAGGGTCACCCTCACCCACCCCACAGCACAGAGCAGTTTCCAGGGAGCTTTACACATCTGTGTCATCTGCCTCTGTGTGTGTTTGAGGATGAGGTACATATCCCAACTATTTTAAGGAAATACATCAGTACTATGGATTAGAAATACCTACAGACGCTTGAAAATCTGGTTTAAACGCTTGTATAAATTGCAGATCTTATTAATTTTGTGTGGGTATATAATGTTGTGACTCCAGGTTTACTCTTCTGTAATGAATATGGAAAGCAGATTTTCAGTTCTCAATGCACTAGAACATCACACCTGTTATTTTCTAATTTTCCTGCCTCTGCCTTTCAAGTTGGAATGAAGCCCTCTGCCTTGGAAATGTCTCTGTGTGGGCCTTCAAAGCCTAAGGCTGGCTGCAATAATCCTGCTCTATCCATTTTTTTTAACCCCTAGAAAGAGCTAATCATGTGAATCATTGCTCATGTGAATCTGCAGTACTGATTTTGTCATTGTTCTCAGTCCCACCTTTCACTGCTTTTGATGATTCAACTCAAAACTCTTATCACATGTTCACATTTAGGGAAAGGCTTTGGGAGACTTAAATTCTACTTTAATCCTACCTCCAGCTAAGAAAATACTCTGAACCTTTAGAACACAGTAAGAGAGTGTGTATATGTGTATGTCTGATTTCTTCTTCATGCTTTGCCTTATCTGTTTACAGATTCAGTAAGGCCAGAGAAGGATTACACCAAGTGTAATCAGCTCCAAATGTTTAAGTCATCTCCAAACTGGAGATGCCTCAGCAGTAGACAAGGGAATTGTACCTTTGCTTTTGCAAATACACTCAATATTGTATATTTACCACATAACTCATTGTTAAAACAAATTGCTTTCCAGATCAGGTACTCTGGAAGAGTACTTGTGTTTGTGGAGGGCTGTCCATGGGGACTTTCATTTTGGTATGTTTTGTTCACTTATTCTGTTAACCTAAAATCACCAGCTGAATTGTTTAATCCCTGTGTATTGAGGGAGGATGGGGAGGAAACTGGGTGTAAGTTTTGCACAGTTGATCAAAAGTCCTCTGAGGCTTTGAAGAAATCCCTAAGTTTGAGGTATCTTCCTCCTTCACCCTGCACACAAGCAGCAGAACAGTCCAAGCAGTCAGTTGTGTGCTCATTGTGTTCTCAGCAGCCTCAGCAGCAGATCCCTGCATCAGTCCCCCTTCTCCTCATCTGTGCTGGGCCAGGGAGGAAAGGGGAAATCATTAAAGTGGGGGAGATGCCCAGGGGAGAGTCAGGGATTGTCACCTGTGTGACACCAAAGGGTGCAGCAGTGAGGGAAAGGAGCAGCAATGCCCTTGAGGAGCTGGGAAGAGTTCCACAGGCAAAAAATACCAGTTGTTTATTCAGTACATTTTCTCTACTTTAAGAAAATTAGGGAAAGGTAGGAGATTAACTTACCTCCCTGTCTGAGAGGAACAGTGCTCCAGGGAGAAGAGACTTAGTCTCCAGAGCAGCCCTGAGATATGAGGGCTGGTTCTGATCTTCCCATTAGGGTGAAGAAATCATCCTTCCCATTCCAAAGCAAGCCAAATAAGCATCTCACTGAACAATTTGAAGCAAATAGCTAATAAAATCTAAAATAAATGAGATTACTGAATCAAATCATAGAATGCAAAATATTTGTGTAATTGTGTAATTCAAAGCTGTTGCAATATTAATGAATTTTATAATAGAATGATTAAACACAGGATTCATTTTCATTTTGCAAATGTGCTTAAGCCTTTAATCTAGCAGGGTATTACAATGCAGGTAAATTTTGTTAAACCTTTCTGGGAAAGTATTTTATTTAAAAAAACACAACAAACCTCTTCCTGTTCAAAGCCCTCACCATCACTCATTGTTTTCTTTAGTCTCCTCCTCATTGTTTTCTTTATTCTGCTTCTTCCCATTGTTTGTGGCTCACTTACTGAAGATAAAATGAGCCAATATGCACCTGACACACTGAGCACTGCAAAACCAAGGATATAGTTCAGCACAGCTGAAGTCCAGTCGCCTGAAGCACCCTCTTATTCAAATTCTGACTTTTCTTTTCCTGTAGTCTGATATAGCCTCTTGTATAAAGAGTTTTTTCTCTGAATAATCCTGCTGTTCACCATGAACTGTTCCAGGAGCAAGGTCCTACTTAATGGTAGGGAGCATGGCAAAAAGTAGCCCCAGGAGAAACAGAAAAATCTTAACTCAATCCTCATTTCTCTCAACCACTGTTTATTTGAATCTTGTTTACACATGCTGGAGAGCCAAGAATAAGCCAAGCATGGGTTTTTTTCCTATGTGTTTTTTTGATCATCTTCTCTTCAACAGGTAAAACAAATGATACTCAAAGACCTCTTTTGAACCTGAGGAAAGTTCCAAAACTTCAGTCCAGACTGAGCAAAATTGATTACTCCTATCTTCTGTCTGGTAACTAATGGGGCCTTGCCTTAAGTTGCTCTACAGAGCTTTTGTGCTGCTGTAAATCACTGCTGTTGTCAAGAAAGAAAGGTTTTGAGCTTTCATGCTCAGCAGTGCAAGGCTGCAGGCTTCTCTGAGCTCTGCTTGATCCTGGCAAGGAGAGGCACAGATTCCTTGACTGCAGCATTTATGTCAGCACATAACCACAGGCTGGGGTTTTGTGCTCTGTCAGGGGGGTAAGGCTGAGGTTGTCCAGCCCTCTGAGTACCCCTCCTATCATTTATGTTCTGCTCCTGGCCAAGCCACAAAACTGGGGCAGTGTGTGGCAGCATCTCTCCTGCTTGCTGGAAAACCAGTAAGGAAGGAACAGATGTATCAGGCCTAGAAATGCGTGTACATTTTTGCTGCCAGGGGAATTAATTATTTTGAACAATTTACATTGGATTGTGCTGGATTCATTGTCATGTGTAGCCCTTAAATCAAAACTGGATGCTGTCTTAGAAAGGTGTGGGCACCTGTATCCAAGACAGGCTGAATCATAACAATTCAAATAATGCCCTGAGTGCTTTGATGCAGGAGAATAAAAACTTTCCCATAGCAGCTGTATTACTTGCTGAGAATGTTTTTTGTCATAATGGAAATATAGCTTGTTGTTTTTAATACCAGTTAGATGATGTGGTAGGATCCATTCTCTGCAGGCTGATGAAAGGATCTGTTGAAATGACTTGATTCACAAAACAAATGGAGATATTAGCAGACCTAAGCTGTACATGGATCTGCATCTCCCCTTTCACTCCTCACAGGAGCAGAGCAGAGGTAGCTGTCATTTTCTGTCATACACAAACAGATTTTTGTGCATCCATTTGTAAATGTAAACCAACATTTTGGTTTCTGGCTTCAAACCCTGAACACACCAGCCTGGGCCTGAGGTTCCTAGAAAGACAGTGGGTGCTAAAACCATGCTATTGCCTCTTAGGAAGACAGCATTAAAAATAATAATTCTGGGGGAAATGCAGGTAAAAGGAAATCCAACACCATTCCAACCCAGATGTTTTATTCAGCTTGAAATGAATAGCTAGTTTTATTTTCAAATGATTTAAGGCTTTTACTGTTTGCTGCAAAAAAGAAAAGAACAAAATTTCTGTGGAATGTAATATCAGTAATGAATCTTGAAAATATAAAGTAAGGCCAGCAGGCTTTCAGTGCTTCTCCTTCTTTGATTAAGTGCTTGCTGAATTCAATCCAAATTTACAAAGCACAAGTTTGCTATTAATTTCAGTTTTCTTTTTGCCCAGATTACAGCACTGAATTAAAGGCAGCAGTTCAGTGCTTGCTACCAGAGAAAAGGAGGTCAGTAAGAGTCTGAGGCTGGTTCTGGGTTGTGGGGACAGGATGCAGGGTGAACTTGGCCACTGCAGATGTCCTCACTGGGCAGTAATAGCATCGTGTGCATCAGGTTTAGGATCAGCCATGTGTTGTTGTGCATGTTTATGTTAACAAAGGTCTGGCAATGCATGTAAGGACTGCCCAAGCTGCTGGGTAAGGTTTGACTGCACAGTGATGTTTGATTTCCCTGTCCCATCACTCAAGACTGTGGTAATAACAGCAAATTCTATTTCCTAACAATGATTTTCTGAAATAACTTTTTCTTTTTCTCCCTCAAGCTCAGTTTTGCACTAGAAATTACACGAACTAGTAAATGAGTTGCAGGAACAGATGGGGCTAATTGCACCTGTCTGACAATGCAAATTTTAGCTCTCTGAGTCTTCAAAAGGCTGTGGATCAAAATCACAGTCTGCAAAACAACTGATGGGAAGCCTCTCTGAAAGTCAGGTGTTTACTGGGTATGACTGAGCTCTTCCTGAAGCTGTTAAATCAGTGACAGGTGATGAGCACTGCTGGAAATTAGGCTGTGAGAATTTATATGTCTTAGCTGTGGGAACTCTAACAGAGATGCCTCTGGAACAAGTGACCCACCCTCCAACACAGCCACCACCTTCTCTAAGCACAAATGCTCAATTCAGATGTTTTCCTTTCCACACACATTTTGCATCAAAGAAGTATTTGAACATTTCTGTCATTTTTTTGCACTTTTCCGTGTTGTGTATGCCCACCTTGTCTCTGCAGTTCTGGCTGGGTGGGTTTCTTTGTTGTTATTCTCTCCCAAACCAGCAAAGCCTTTGGGTGGGCAGTGTGTCACTGGTGCTGTTCAGCTGCAGCAGAGGAGGAAAGGTGAGGTGAGAGAAGGAATTGTGGAGGTGGCAGCAGGAGGTGGGAACCAGAGTATGGTCTGAACAGACTCAGGGACTTGGGAATAGTTTGAAGGAGGCCAGAGCAGCCAGGCAGGGATTAGAGAAGGAATTGCAAGGAACAACTTGCATGCAATCCTTTCCTCTTTGTGGCCAAAGTGATTCTCCAGAGTGGCCCCATCAGTATGGACACAGGAGTGAACATGAGGGTGGGCGTACCCTGTGACAGCAGGACTATCCTGAGAGTGAAGAGATGTGTGGTCAGCCTGAAACCTGGCAAGAGAGGACTGGCATGGAAAGTCAGAGGTAAACAGAGCACTGAAGGTGTTGAGATGATGTATTTGTGCATAGGGATCTTAGGGAATGAAGAGGAGGAGTGATGTGGTCAAATCACCAGGCAGCTGCCTATGGGGCCAAACTGAGAAGACCTTTCTTCCCTGCATTGGCCATATCTAACCTATTTTATTGATGCTCTGTGGTTTCCTGGCAAGGGGATGTGTTTCTCTTTTGCTGTTGTTTGTGTGATCCTGGCTGAAGTACTCCTCGGCATCCTACACAGCTGACACTGTATTGTCATATCCTCGTGTGATCTCCACAGCTGGGAATACTGGGCATAAATCACTGCTGGATCAGTGCTTGTTTTCTGTGTGACACTGGCAGCCAAATGAGGCTCAGCTGTGCCCAGGGCAAGGGGCTGTGGTGTGGCTGGAGCAGAAATGCAGTGAGGAGAAGGATCAGGGATGTTCACAGCCTGCCCTGCCATGTGAGCTCTCCTGCAGGCTCTGGTGGATCCTGTGCTTGATGCGGGCTTGGGGCCAAATCACCCACCCTGACACTTGGCATCTGACACAGAATTTGCATTTTCTCAGCATTTTGAAAGCATGTGCTCTAAGGACAAAGGCAGTTCCACTGTAAATATGGCCCAGCCATCATTCTGAATGGGAGTAGAGCAACTACAGGATGAATTGCACGCTGCTGTACCATTGAGGTGTTGAACTGTTTGGTGAGCATTTCAAAGCTGAATCTCTGCCATGATTAGTACCAGAGCACACAGATCATGCACTGTACCCTGTCAGCAGGGCTGCTGGAGGGCTGCAGGGAGCACCAGCCACTCCCTCACAGAGTGTGGCTCTTCCACCTGGAATTCCTCAACTTCCAGCTTGTTGCTTGGATTGCTTAGACTTGAGCATGATTCTGCCTTTGAGTGCTCAGTTTTGAGATGGCCCCTGGCGTTCAAACACACATCCTAATGTATTTATCTCCAAAGTATGTGGTCTCAAGGCTTTCTGGAAATGGAGCTATTAGTATTTCCCAAACCTGGGAACATCTAAGCACACAGTGGTGGAAAACACAGGCTCTCATCCAGCTCTGCCTGAAGTCAGGCTAAAACAGCTATTTAGTATTTCTTTCATCCCAAAGTTTTGAAAGAAGATACAATTAGCTCAGGAGTATGGTGACTGTGCTGCCTGGTGTGAGGGAGGGATTGCTTCCTGCTTGTGTTCTGTCAGAGCTAGAGTAGCCTACAGGAGCTGACAGGTTTGGGAAGGAGAAGAGCTCAGTCATGAGAAGGAGCAGTGACAGCCAACCACCTCTTGGCAATCAAGCACAGAAGCAGTGACATCCACTCTCCTTTTCTGGGGGAGAAGTAGGACAGGATGTCAGCAACTCCTTGGGTGACCAGGGTGCTGTGAGAGAGACACAGGACTTCCAGGTGGTGACACACTGAAGGTGCTGCTGCAGTGACAGTGGAGAGAGTGCCTGAAACTCCTGCTGCCTCAGGAGAGAAAAATCAACCTGTTTGCTGCAGAACTGCTCTGCTGCACAGGGCTAGCTCTCCTCCCTTGGAAGCACTTTGATTTTATTGACAGCACAGTGAGACCTAGCACTAGAAACACTCAGGCTGCCTCTCAGCCAGCATTTTGCTAGTAGTGGAAGCATCTGTGTAACCACTGGCTGCGGAAGCCGTGACCTCATTTGAGATTATTTCATTTCCCAGAGCAGACACTGTGCCTTTCTCCATGGCTGTACTAATTCCTCCTGAAACCCTGTCCCTTAGAGCTGCATTGCCTCTGCTCAGCCCGTGGGCTGCCTGTTACAGCTGGATTTGCTGTGAGCATTTGTGTGATTGTTCCCTCATTTCCAGGCCCTGGCCCGAAGGCTGTCTGTGTCATCCACACTCTCATTTGGCATGGAAATGTTTTCCTCTCAATTCCCTGGTCAGATATTTACCACTGTAACTCTGGCCACAGGAAGGCAGAATTAATGTTTCCTCTTGATGCTGCATCAGGGTATCACATAGGAAGCTGAAGTGAAAGGCTGGAAAGAGCCTCCAGAGACTTTCCAGCTCAAGGTGCTGCTCTGAGGAAGGATCAAGTCAGCCCACGCAGCTCCCATGACTTATCACAGTTTAACTGCTCTCCACAGCTGCACTGAGGGGATTTTTGCACATCCAAAGGCAGAGTAGCTCAATCCCCTACTACCTTAAGAAAATATTTTTCTTACTGTCCAAAAAGAACCTTTGCTGCTAATAAAGCCCTTTTTATTTCTTATCCTTTCATTCTGCTTCCTCAGCCACTGCGACAGAATATAACCTAGAATTCATCATCCTTTAATAATAATGTTTAATGTATAGAAAGACTATCAAGCTGTTCCATTGGCTTTCTTTCTTGTAGATCAAACAAAGTGAAGCCACTCATTAGTGCTGATTTTTCCGAATCTTTCCCCATCTTGGGCTTTCCCAAAAAGCTTAAATCTCAGAGGAGGATGAAAGGTGAATGAAATATCACTTCTCTTGGTTACTGGGCCCCATTCATTTAAACTAACACTTCTTTTCATTTTGGGATTGTTGAACCTATAAATATAAAAGGGAAAATCTGGAAATGTGAAACTCTTGCAAACTAAAATCTGTCTGAATTCATATGAGTTTTTTGACAAGCAAAGTTTGAGCAGCTCATCTTCCCATGCTCCAACTCCCTTTCAGACACTGCAAGAAAGTTACTTAAGGCAAGAGCTATTTTCTTAGTCAAGTGGCTTCTTTCTTGGAGCCTCCATCTGCAGGCAATGCTGTCTGCAAGAGAAATGTCTTCTTCAGCCTTGCTCTTCATTCCCAGCTCTGTCCTAGGCATTAACTGCCAAAAACACTTGTATGTTTCTTCACATAATGCATATATTCTCTTTTTGGAATGGGAGTTTAAAAGCAAAGAACCACACCCTAGCTCTGGTAAAGGCATGATTTTAACAGGATGGAGACCATTTTTCATTCTATGTGCTGGTATTTCTTGAGCATCCTCATCTGCAGTATAATCCTAAGAGATTTGCCAGTGTGCTGCAAACACTCCTTCTACTTAGTGAGTGCACTCTGGGGGTCCAATCCTTTTGAGTGACAGTGATGGATAGCCTGATCAGTAATCCTCCCACTGCATCCCCTGACTGGCTGGATGCACCACAGAGTAGTCAGAAAATTCTTTGCTGGAGAGAGGAACAATTATAAGGCATTTTTAGAACAGCAAATGGAATGTTTTTCACAGCTGGCAGTTCTTATTTATGACTAGTAATAATTACCTCAGCTGAAAAAAAGGCTCTGAAAAGGAAAAAAGAAGGTATTTTTAAAGGGAATTTGGTGCCCTTGGATTTGCAAGTTGGATTCTGCAGGTACTGGGTAGCTTCAAGCAAAAGAATGCTGAGGGTGCTGAGGGATGGACTGGGTCTGCAACAAGGCACTGCCTCCCTGAGTTGGTGCCAGACCTGCAGAGAGGTGCAGCCACACCTCCACCAGATGAGGACTGAAATACGTGGATTTTTTGGTGCTTGTGTTGGGTTTTTGTTGCTGTTCTGGATTTTTTTTTTTTTTTTTTGTGAGGCAGGGATGAGTGTTCTTGGAGTTTGGTCTCTCTAGAACATCTGGGTATGAAAGAGCACCTGCTGTCCAATACTGGATAGATCCCTAGGCTGAAGAGGACATGATTATAGAAACTCACTCTGAAACTGAAAGAACTAGACACTAACATGATGCACTGGCTTTCAGGCCTGTGTTTTCTGTTAAAGAACTTCACGAGGTGTGTTTGCAGCTAATGGATACATCTTAGTCTCTCATGTGTAAATACATGTTGGAATTCAAAAGGCCTGAGCTCCTGTGGCTTCACACAGATTTTTTTCCCAGCATCACTCTTTTAGACTACAATTTTCCTTCAGAAATTATAAGCCTTAAAATATATCTGTAATGCTGTAAGATTACAAATACCATGGCCTTTGAATCTGGCCTTAGTAGAACAACTGTTTCTGTGTATTTTTTCTCAGTTGGATGGGTTCTGTGAGTACTGTTTAAAATATAACACATTTTTAAAGTGTCTTGGCAAATACTTTTATCAGAAAATTTCCCAATGAATCACCTGACAACACAGCCAGCAATGAGCAAACAGGGAGATTGCTTTTCAGGGTGGAGGTTAACTTTCTCCAGTTCTTATGTTGAGCTTCTCATAGTGGAAAGCGAAAAATTACCAAGAGATGTTGTCTGTAGTGTCTCTGTAACTTGTAAAGGTCTTTCCCTTTCTGCTAAAGACTCTTTATTTTTGTGCAGAGAATGTTACATAGCCTATTTTAAATGGAAACCATACTTTTAATATTTTTTTGCTGTATGGCAAGCACGGGTTCCACATAACCTTGGCTGAGAAGAAGGGTCCCTCCAGCTCCTTGGCAAGGAGGACGGAGAAGAACTGCCAGGACAATCCTGCAAATATAGGAGAGCTCAAGGAGTGCCTCTGCTCTTTCTCTGTGGAAATCCTGTGTTGCCAAGCATCACCAGTCTGACTTTCTTTCCATTCTCTGCTGTATCTCTTCCCATGCATGGGCACAAAGAAAAGGAAAAGATCAGTGTTTGTTGCCTTGGCTGTGGCCTCTGGGCTGATAGCATCTGAGAAGTGGCTGGCAAAATGTGAGCACCCAGTGAGGCATTTGGCTGGTCTTTTATTTAGACTGTGAATTGTTCTCTGCAGAGATCCTGCATCCTATTGTGTCACATGACATTCTGGGCAGCATTTCAAGACAAACAAACAAATAAATAAATAAATAGAAACAGTAATAATTCCCTTGCACTTTTGTCTCAGCTGCAGGATTTTGGGAACCTCCACTACACATTTCTTGGTCTTCACTTTGGAAAGTGCTTAGAATAGGGAGAAGAAAAACAAGCATTTGGCTCTAATAAAAAAAATACAGTTAAGCTTTCCATTAGATCTCACACAGACAAAGCCCAAAGCACCCCAATTTCACATCAGTATTACAAATCCATAACAGCAAGTGGTTTCCTGGAATCTAAGACCCTTTGGGCTCTTTAGAAAGAAGTCAGCAGGACTTCCCACATGCTGTAACTAATATGTGTTATGTGCTTTCTTGGGCTGAGGCATCTCATCATTGTTTTCTGCTGACACCTTGGAGATTTTCTGGATCTCTATGTTCCATTGTACAGCTGATTACTCTGGAAAAGCCATTTTATTGACAGTCTATAAGGGCTATTCTTGGAAGAGAAATAAGTAACATATTTGTACACCCCTCTGTCAGCATGGCTGTGAGTGGGGTCACACAGGGACACCTGACTCTGGGTTCCAGGGCTATTGAGACACATTTCCATCTGACATCTTGTGCAGGAGTCACAGCAGAGCTGTGCCTGCTCACATCAGCTGAGGATTCAGCCTTTATGGTGAGCATAAGAAATTGCTTTAAATTTCTTGCTGCTGCAGCTGCAGAAATGGTCAGGAACAAATCTCTGTTTCTTTTTGTCTTAGGCTGCACAGGTCTGGAGTCTCAAACAAAAGAAATCCCCTACCCACTCTCTTCCTAGAGCTGGATTTTCAGAGGCCAGAGAATCCCCAAACAGACAAAACACACTGGTGGAGGGAAGCAAAGATAAATGTAAGGGCCCAAAGGGTCTGAAACATTAATGTTTTTCTTTTTCTTTTTTTTCTGTGAGAGAAATTTCTGTTAGAAAGGGCCCGTAAAATAATGAAAGGTTCTCCAGTGTACCAGCATGTGATTTATTATGCCCAAGTGTGCTTTGTATCTCCCTAAATGCAGCCAGGCTTCTACTATTGGATGCAGAGGTTTGAGCATGAAAAAGAGAAGTCAGATAGATTTTGGAATCTGGAAAGCAAAACCTAACTCTGAAGGGGGTTCTGTGCTTTTTTTGCTGAGAAAGCAGCAGGAGGAAGGCTGGCATGGAGAGGTGGGGCGTGGGTGGAGAGAGGGCAGAATTCCCTGACAGCAGAGGTGCAGCTCGTGCCCCTCCAGAGGTGACTTAAATTAGGCTTTGCTGCTCACTGAGACCTGACCTGGGAGTGCAGGGGTGTTGCAAAAGGGAGATAACACCCAGCTGTGGTAAGAATTGCCTTGCTGGAGGAGAAACTATGAAATAGTTTTAATTATACCTCAGGAACCAGACATTATGTGCAGATATTATATGATGGGTTTACCCACTGCACTGGGGTTTTCCTATTTTGCTTAATAAATACTGTTTTTCAACATGGGTTGCTGTTTGGGAGTGGGGAAGGTAAGTCACTGAACACTGCAGAGGTTTTTACAACTTCACAGGTTTCTGGAGAGAGACCTGAGCCAATGGTTTGCTTGCAACCTTTATAAACACAACCCTTTGGCAGTCAGTCAGGTCTTGGCAGCAGACTTGCAGTTACTTATCACAAAAGTTTTCATGTAAGCATGTCAAATTTACCAACTCTTTTTTTTTTTTTTTTATTTGGCCTTGATTTTGAATCCTCTCCAAATAAGATTTTTTTAACCTCTGGCTAACTAAGTCTCCTGGGGAATTTTTTGATTACCAGTTAAATATAATTTCTCATGTAGAACACACACAGTTGGTTTATACTTGAATAAAATATCTGTCACATTTCTTTCTTGCTGTTGTTTTTTTTTCTTTTTTTTGCTAGGGCTTGTGTCTGCCACAATATGATTTTATGTCCTTTTCAGAGCCAGCACTAATAATTCATCAAGGATCACAAAAATATCAAAGCACAGGTGACGATGCAGGCTGACACTTGGCTCTCTTTGGTAAAAGGAGCATCTCCTTGGAAAGGTGATGCTGAGGTTGGTGCTCCTTTTTGCCTCACTGTTTCTCCTGTTTCAAGGGGAAGAATGTGCCCATATGCTGGGTCTGGTCCTCATTCAGGGGTTCATGCCTGGTTTTGGGGAGAATTTGGAATAGCTGGAGCAAGGGTGCATGTATCACCTGCCTTGTGCCTGTCTGCATAATCCACCTGTAGCTGTTCCAAGGGAGAAAGTGTTGACAAATGCCAGCACTTTTTCAGAGCACATTGTAATATAAAACCTGAAATACATTTGCTATTGCTTTCTGCTGCCCTGGGTATAGGTCTGTTCCTGGAATATGCATCAAGAGCAATCCCTCTGTTTAGAGTTTAAACATGAGCTATAGAGTACTTACTCCAAGTGCCAGTTTCCTGGGAAAAAGGTTTGCAATGACCATCTATTATCTTGGCTGCAAAGAAAGTAAACTCTTAACCGCATATGAAATTAAGCGATTCTTTTCTAGCAATTGGAGTTTGGGTTTGTTGATAATAAGTGTGGGTTTGTGATTTAATAGGTCATTACCTACTTTGCCCATAATCACAAAGTAATAAATAACTATTGGCAAGATGGATAATAGCTAGGTCTGAGAGGCATGAAAAAGATAAAGCAATAGGCACAAAAACGTACTTTATATTCATAGAAAATGGGTTCTAGCCAAGAAATGCGATCTAAACTGATAGGAGAGCAGATTTTTATTAGATGCCTCTGATTTGGTCAATGGCTGAACATCTACTTTCACAAGAGCTGGTTTCTTTCTGGTTTATAAAATGTGTTTTGGGCATGTTACGTGGGAGTATCCCTTTCTGAAGAGGCAATTCTGTATCTCACAGACCCAGACTCATGGGCCCATGGACCCAGACTTCCCTCTGAAACTCCACTCTGGACTTTTGGGCCCAAGTAACCAAAAGCTTCCAATGATTCACTGTTCAGTTGTTGCCCCATTCAACATCTGTTGCAGCTGCTTTGAGCTGTTCTGACTTCTGGGACACAAGGTGCAGTTCCTCATCCCTTCCTTTCTTGGGATACCTTACTCAGTTCATATCAAACAAATAGTGGCATCATTTATAATTTTATACTTTCCCAGCCATTCTTGTTCTCTTCTGTGCAATGCAATAGACATATTATTGCAGCATATCATATTCCATCAGTTGTGTCATAAACTCATCACATTTTGGATTATCTCTAGATTTGCTGTGCAGAGCTCCAGGCTTGCTTTGCAGTGTGCAAGAAAGTACACGAGAAACTGAAATCCAAATATGGCACCAAACTTCCCCAGGGCTGGGCAGGGACGATGGTGTGGCCATGGTGCTCATCAGCAACTCTTGAGCTCACCATTTGTTTATTCTCTGCCTCTCCTCTCCACCTGACTGTTGCCAGAAAATGAAGATGCAACGCAATTTGTAGATGCCTTTGATGTGGTCTAGTTTTGAAAATGTGAAAATATATTTGTGCAGTTCTGAGCCTGACATCAAGATCAGCTGGTGACTTTGTTCATATTTTTGGATTAATCAAGAGGAAGTACCCATCCTTTTCCTTCTCAGAGAGGTTCAAAGACAATATGTCTCTGCATATTTTTAGGAGTTGAGGAGATGGGAGGAGGAGTGAGATGCCTGAAAAGGTGCCAGTGGATGTTTGTTCACTCTGGAACAGGGAGAAACAAAAAGAGCTCTTCCATATTTCTCACCAGCCTCCCCCATTTCCAATACGTTCGCTTTATATCAGTGAACTTTAAGAACAAAATGTACTCAGGGAAAAGAGATTAAAATTGCAAAGCAGTTTCCTTTCCTATCAACAGAACTGACAGAAAAAATGACAAAATGCTTGTGGGAATGATTAGAGAGAGTGAATGTTCTCATTCATGTCATGTCGTATATTGCTAATTTATATGTATTTGTGTTCGTACCAATCTGGCAAACTTCAGGAAAGAATCTGCCAGGAATCAATGGAAAAAATAGGCCTGTATTCTTTTGGAAATGAATAATAAGTATTTGCTGTGTTTTATTTGGACTTTAATGACATCTGTAATGAGTGATGGATACCAGGAATGGAAACAGCCAGTCAGAAGAGGGAGGAGGCTCATGGCAGGGCTCTGGAGATTTGGGAGCTCTTGCTGGTTCTGCTGTTGGCCTGCTGGGTGACCTTGATCAGTCAGTGCTCCCTCCTTCAGTGTTCCATTTTATCCTACAGGAAAATGAGGAGGTGAGGCCTCCAAATATCTCCCATGAGGGAGGGAGGTTCTGTGCTTTCCATACCTGTTAAATGTACTCTTGAGTATTGGCTTTTTGGGATTCCTTACATTGTTTCCTCTCCTTCCTCCTTTCACCTTTCCTATCTCTCAATAGATGGCTACTGAGTGATAGAGCAGTTAATAAATGCAAAATTTCAATTGGGTATAAACATTCCTTCACTTTCTAGGACAACACTCTCCTTGCTCATCTTCTGGCCACTCCAATTTTCAATGTGTCAGTAGTCTGTGAATACAAGATTCTCACCTTAGACTTGGACTTTTTCCGTTCATTTTTACCCCATTATTTGGTAACATTTCCATTGTTCACTCTAAATGTCCTCTAATTTCTTCAGCTGTAATTTTGTTGCTTTTTCCATAAAAAGTAGGGAGCTATTTAAGGTTCCAATGACTCCGATGATTTCAATGACATGAAGTTGAAATAAAATTCTCCTCAAAAGCCTGAGGAGAAAATAAAACTTAATCTGGCATGTTCACCTGACTTCGCAGAATCATTCAGGGTCCCAAATCCTCTTGATTTCCGTGTCTTTGGAGATTTGCCTTAATGCTTCAATATTCTGTAAAGGTGCTGATTTAATTTAATCATCATTCAGCCTGGTTATACAGATTCGTTTTTTCAGTCTTTCCTGATAAAAGTAGCACCTAGAACTCCTTAATCGCTTGTGTTACTGATTTTATCTTCATTGCATTCCAACCTGAATTTTTTGGCAAGGTTGTTGCCTTCTAGGTTTCTCAGCCTGATTGTCAGGAACATGACATGGCCAAGAATAGACTGGAAAATATGGTTCTTGCTAGTCTGTTTCTACAGAGAGGAAATTAAATTCCATGCAAAGAAGCACTTGCTCTCTAGCAGAACTCAGTTAATGTCATGAGAAAGGGAGAAAAAAATGTGCCTGTGAGGGTTAAAAGTGAGGATGTTAACAAGAACCCAATATGGGAACTCAAGAGAAACTCCAGGCAGATGGTTTATCATCCCAGCCAATACTTAGGCTATTTTCCTGTCTGAATCGCTTGATCTGATCTGTGCAGCTTTTTTTTTCAGAGGTGCTTTGACAATGCACCTCATCTCATGGTTCAAATTGCATTTTCATGGTCAGAGCTGGGGCTGCTGAGGTGTGTGCAGGAGGGTGGGGTGCTGCATGGCACAGGGCAGCTCCTTGCAGGGTCAGTATTCAGTTCCACAGGGGAGATTTGCCTCCTTGACTGCCAGACTCAGTCCCACAGAGCACAAATGTCCTGTGGGGTCGGTGTCCTGGGAGCCAGAATAACCCACCTTTTTACTTTCTTGGCAATGAGAAATCTCTCAGGTAACCCAGGGGAGGGCTGGGAAGGGCCCAGGGATCCTGCAAGGGCTGCAGACACCAGCATAGCTGAGGAGAAGGATCCCTTTCCTCACCAGAAAGTTTCCTCTTTCCAAGGGACTTAAACCTGAAAGAAATATTTTATCATATGGTGGAACTCCTCCATCTCCCCAGACCACTCTATGGTGAGTGTTAAGCCTTTTTTTCTCCATCCTGTGGGGTTTTTTCAGAGCTGGATATGTCTGGTATGAGCATATCATACTCTGGGGGTGGGAGGAACATCAGCTCAGCCTTTTCAATGGAAGTAGAAGAATTAACCCAGCTTATCCAAAAGCTTGTGTATGGAAAAGGGGTGAGGAGGAAATCTTGGTCTTGGAGGGCTGATGGATTAATTTACTGGAACTGGAAGAGCCAGTTTGGCTTGGCTCTTTTCTGCTTGGGTGTAACACAGGAGTTATGAGCCAGACGAGTCCATGTGTTTAGGAAAAAGGAAAGGAGATTAAGGGACAGGATCTGTGAATTTTACCCATGTTATTTTGGAAGAAAAAGTGCTGTAAAGAGAACACAAACAATTAGGGCATATGCTGAGTTTGTTTATCTTCAGAAGCCTGTGGTAGGTGTGCCAGTGCACTGGTGTTCAGCAATTAACAATAAAGGCAGACAGCAATTAACCACATGTCTGCTGTGAGTGGTAATGCAAGTTATTTGTATTTAACCTTCATGATTCATGAGCCACTTTCATTCTGGGAACTAAAGAAAAAGGGAAGGAACATCTTAGAGCCTGATGTCACCGTGTGAAAAATGATCAGACTTCAGTAGTCAGTAATGAAAAAACTTATATACATAAATAAAAATACATAGATTTTCCCCCCCATTATTGGCAAATGAAATACAATAATTTATCATGCATATACACGTATATATGCATACATACATATCTATGTACATATATTTATTTTTGTTGGTAACAGTAGAGCTCTATTTCTGGGAATTTCAAGCTTCATTTGCTTTTAGGATCTCAGCTCGTGTATATGCAGAAACCGGTGGAAAAATCCTTATCAGTACCAATGGCTGTTGCATTTGGACTGCTGGTAAAAACACTACCATAGGAGCTATAGACTTTAGAGGTTTTGTTTGTTTGTTTGTTTGTTTATTCTTCTTTCCCCGTGTAATTCAGAAGAAATCAGACTTATTTAGGAAAAGTAGCCTTTGTAGGATTCCGTACTGAAATGAATGTGATGGGACACCCAGACTGCTGGAATTAAGCCTGTTCTGATGTTCTGAATTGACAGACAGACTTCATGAATAATTGTCATTGGGACAAGTACAGAACTGAGTCTTTTATAAAAAAATATCCTGGCCACGGGGGAAGAAGAGCAAGAAAACCAAAGGATACCTGTGTTATTCTCTGTTAAGGAAGAAATAGCCACTGCATCAGGATTACAGACACTCTAAGAGCACTTTTTCTTTTTCCCTGAACCACAGTTCTGTCACAAAGCTTGTTTTTGGTGGAATGAGATTTAGCAACCAGTTCGTCACATTATAGGTAAACAGATACATTTTGCACAGTTTTCCATTGAGCAGCATATAAATCTAGGCTTAAATGCAGTGAACTGGCTCAAAAAAGTGTACGGGAATATTGATTTTTGTAAATTAATAAGATATTGTTTTCAGGTTTTTATGGATTAATACTTAGCTACAAGCTGTTTGGGATTTGGATAGAGAATATCCTGACGGTAAAATGCAATTTTATTTTGGAAATGGAAACGCTTCAAGATGGAACAATTGGATTGGTGGACAGATTATTTTAAAGGGTGGCAAGGGAGAGACACAAAGTGCCTTTATTGCTTATTCTTTCAATACAAGTAATAAGTATTGATGACCTAAAAGAAATCCAATGAAAGGTTTTTTTGAAAATAGGGTTTGGAGGGCTGTTAGTTTTGTCTGTGCCTGAAAGTGCCATCTTAGAAAAACCAATTAAAATGAGGTATTTTGGCAGGAAAACAATAATCTTTTTAGCATAAAAAGAAATAATTTAAATTGTGTTCCCATTTATGAATATGTGTAACTTAGCTTGGAATCAAAAGCTTGTTTAACACTTCTAGCAAAATGAAATCTGCTTTCCTCCTGCTGTCCCTGTTTCCATTGGGAACTCCAGAATTTTCCAATAAGAACTTTTTCAAAGGTGAATTTTCTCAGGGGAATTTTCTTTCATATCTATCTAATAACCCATGCCAGGGAGCACTTCAGATGTTCCACAGTGAGATGAAAAGAGGTCAGGGTATTGTATGAGGAGCTGAAGGATGAGAAGAGTAATTTGAGCTGCAGACTGCCAGACTTTTGGGGGCAGCTCAGCAGTGGGCAAAGCACGATGGAGAGGTGAGGGGCAGAAACAAGAACATACTCCAGTGTCTGTGATCACCCTGGGAAGTCCAGCATGCTCTGCTTTGGGCTGCCAGGCTCTGGACCAGATGAAGAGCAGTGGTGTCAGCTGGCATCAGTGGGAACAGCATTTGGAGTTCTCCAAAAGGATCTACACCAAGGCTTTGGGAGGAAGAAGCAGAGCCGATGAGTTTTGCCATCCTTTACTCGTCTGTAACTACTCAGCTCTGCTAGTGCCAGTTCTGATCTCAAAGGTAATCCTGGGGTAGCTGCACTGATTTCACAGGAATTAATCCTCAATTGTTCAACAGAGAGCAACAGCAAGGCCATAATCTCAATTACAGAGCAGTCACAAACACAACAAGCAAATAGCCATTGGCATGGCTTCAGGAAATATTTTCCATCATTGCTGTTCTCCTGCCATCAGCAGACCTGTAACGAAGCATTCCTGTAGGGAACGGGTTGCACTCGAAATGTAGATCAAGTTCAGTATCATCAGACTCGTTAGTACAGTCCTTGGTGCTGCTTGATAAACAGACAGCACATGGAGCCTTGACACCTGGCTGGCTGGGCACTAATAAAGCACTCAGCCAGCATTTCAGCTGGGAGGCAGTGAGGAGAGAGCCTTGGGAGTGGGTGAGCACTCCTCTGTGTGTGCTTCAGGAAAGATGGGAAAACCTTGAGTGCCCTTCAATTGCCAGCAATCTTTGCTGGATCTCAAGGACAGGAGTATGAACATGAATACATCTCTGCTCCTAAAACCCCAAACACTTTGTGCATTGCTATCAAAGCAGCTCTGCAGGAAGCAAGCTGAGCACAGCCCATCAGGCAGAGCGTGCAGCTGAGCTCTGGGGAGGGATTTGGTGTGCAGTCACAGGATTGCCTGTGAGAGCTCCTTGATCAGAACAGAAATATTTAATCAGGTCTGTCTCCTGTAACTGTCATGTAGAGAAAACAAGGCTACAAATTGGATTTGTGTGATCAATGGGCAAGAAAGACCACTTTATCCACCTTAGGAGTGCTGACATACAGCACTAGGCTTTGGTGACAGCAAAGTGCCCTCATTCTGGCAGGACAGACTCTCTCCTGTCTGGGGACATGGGCTGTTCTGGAACTGTACATTGATAATTTTTAAATTTTAGCCACAATCTTGCCCTCTTGCATGCCGATAGAAAATCAGCTGCTGAGTATAGAAAGAGGATAATTTTTCTTACAGTAAAATCGAAGGAAGAATTTGCACTGATTTCTGAAGGCAAGTATCAGACCTGACTGGTCAGATTGCACAACAATATTTGGGTACATAAAGATATGGTTTGGAATTTATTCACGTACATGAGTGAATTAAGAACGTGAGCATAGTTTTTTGAAGTTCAGGGCTGCAGTGGAGAGCATGGTACAGGGGTCTGACTCAAACAGAAAGGGGCTCAAAATCTGAGCAAATCCCTGCAGCCAGGTCTGGCACCACAAAGCACTGTTAAATAGATCTTCCAGACCTGACATTTCACAGTTTCCAACATTTGCAAAGCATGAGCATCACAGCAGATCTTACTGGATCTAATGGCACAGTAAATAGAGTAAATAAATAAATAACATATAGCAGAGATGATGGGAGCCATGTCTGACCTTTGTGTCTTACTGAGAACTGGCATGGTGATGTGGCAGGGTCTTTGGAAGGTTTTCAGTTACCTTGATGAATAACAAAACAACTTTAAAAATTTTTCTCTCTTTGTACATTAGAAATGGACTTGTAAAAGAGGGACTGCCAGTCACAGCCTGTCTGTCTCCCCATGAGTCTGGAAGAGGTTGATGGGATGAAGAGTGAAGCTGTGGAACCCCCACCCAGAGCATGAAGATCTGTAGGGTCCATCTGGAGAGGAGCACAACTGAATCCAGGTATGAGAGGGAAATGGGTTATGGACACCAAAGGACAGGTGTAACAGCATCAACCTCTGCTAATGTTTGCTCTCAGAAAAAAAAAAAAAGGCACAACAAACACCTAAACCCCAGAGATTGGTTCTACAGTGATAATTCCTTACTTCAGGAAATGAAGCTTTTCTGAACAATACCATCTTCTGTCATGCCTAATCAAACTAATTAAAGAACACCACCACACTTTATTAATGTAATTTATCTCTTGCCTGAGGTGAACTATATTTATGCTCCAGTTACTCAAACATCACAGTTCTGTGTTTGAAGGAATGATGTTATTCAGTGATGTTTGTGTTCCACAATATCAGGCAGTAATTGAACAAGCACCTGGGAAATTGGGTATTTCCTGCTTTGGAGAAGCTTCTTTGGGGAATGTTGGTGAAAAGGCTGGACCTGGGTATGTCCTTATTTGAACGGCAACTGGAGGCCTACACGAGCCAAACTTTTCAAGCCAAACAACCCAAAATTCCTCTCTAAGCATGAAGCATGTGGATGGCCTGTTTAACTGAATGCACATGTTCACATCCTTTAATGAATTGGTGTTGGGAGGCCAAATTTATTCCAGCTGAAGATCTGGCAGGGAAAGGCTAATATGTGCTGAAGGAGGAAGGAAGGAAGTTAGTTCTAGAGATTAAAAACATTAAAGCAAATGTCAATAGAAAAAAAAAGTATTTATTTTAAAAGATATGAATGGCTTCCATGGATGTGCCTCTGATGTAGCTGCAGTTGCAGGCTCATAGGCAGAGCCCACCAGCCTTTTGTACCAGCTGGAAGAAGCAGTTTAACAGAATTTATGGACCAGGACAGCGTGAGACAAGGGAAAGCATTGCCCAAAACTGACTGAGGGGTTTTCCTGGTGATTGCTTGCAATTTGTTGCTGTCTGCTTGATAAAAGCAGGGGTTAGGGGAGGGCAAGGGGAGCAGCACAGAGCTGTCATGGCCTGGCCTGGCCAGAGGGTGAGACAGCTCCTGGGTGTGCAAGGCTGGAGGCAGAGGGAGCTGGCAAGGGAGGTGCAGCCTCCTGCCTTCCCTACAGACCTGGGTTTGTCAGCTGAGCTGAGCTGGCTCAAGGCCATTTTGGCCACCTGTCTGTGCTATTTGCCCTCATTTGAGGCCAGCCCTGGTGGCCTGAGAGAAAACCCCACTGGCGCTCGGTCTTAAAATTTCACCTGGAAAGGACATTGCGGATGGTCCTTGGCTACCCCACCTCACCCACATTTTAGGTGGATAAGATGGGCCCTTCCCTACCAGGGACTGACGTTGCCTGCTTTGAGGGCACCTGAGATCTGCAGACATCTGAATCCAGAACTGGTCCAAGCTCAGGTATGGCATGTGCAGAGTCATGGGAGAAACTGGCACAGAGAAAACAGTGGGAAGCAAACCTGGTTAGGGACATGGAAAAGCAGACATCTCACCTCAACTGCAGCACGTTTCATCTCAGACCTGCAGGAACATTGTTGTCAACACTATTCAGTGGCACTCTGCTGGCTCTCTTCCAGCCCATGCACTGGGCATTAGTGCAGTGACTGTGCAATTTTACTCAGGTTGATTTAGAGAATTTCACAACTACATTTAAAGCACCGGTAAGAAGAATAATCTGTGGGGGACAGTACCATGCTATTTTATTTTTTTAAAACTTGGGTTATGTATTTATTGCTTTCCTAAATGGGTTCTTAAAAAATATCTGACAAGTAGATTCTGTCTTGTAAATAGATCCAAATGAATTTTATTAGGATTTTTGTGTAAATCTTTTCTATCCTGCTCCCAAGTAGATTTTGGCAGTTTAAAAAGCCTTCTAAGAACAAGGAAAAAGACGCTTTTATTCTTTGTGAATAAATGAACTCCAAATTTCCTTGGGTAGTGGTTAAAACTGTTTTGGATTTTCCTGGAAGAGAACAATGACTTGCATCCATTGATAAAGTACACCTTAGCTCTGTATTAATAACAAGTGCAGTGGGCTGGATCAGATTGCATCTGCCATTGAGAACACAGAGCTTGTTTGGAGGACAGAGCAGGACTGAGCTCCCAGCATGTTGTGTTTATGGCTCCAAAACCAAAGTACAGATTGGAGATTTGTCCCAGGTCAGAGTCTCCTTGACAGCCTGTGCACTGTTGCATATCAAGTGTTCCTGCATAAAAAAAGTTGGATGGCAAAAAAATAAATCCTGGTGCTTTAGAGTAAAAGGCAAGGCCTGATGGCTTACATGGTCTAGGAACTTGCCTCCCAGACTGCCAGCTCAAAATTTAGGGTGAAAACAAAAAAAAACCCCAAAGCCACGATGAAGATGACAGGATGATGTGTAAGGTAAGGTGCAAACCAGGAGAGCCTCTGGTAAAATAATAGAAATTGTTTTGAAACAGAAAAACATGACTGAATAACACGTTGAACATACTGATTTTTCTTCCTGATTATTAAAACAAGAAAAAAATCACACTATAGAGCTGATCATTAGTGTAACTGTGATTTTAGTGCCAGGTAGGACAGTTTTTTTCAACAGTAGAGAAATGGCAAGAAATATGCCAAAGATAGAGGATCTATTAACATGTAAGTCAGCTGGGGCAAGCAGAAATTCATGTAATATGCCACGAGCATGATGAGATCCAGAAAAGGCATAAGGACTGAAGAAAGTTGTAAAGTGCATGGCACAGAAAGCAGCCATTCTGTTGGAAAAAGCTGTTACAGAGACACAAAGCTTTGGCAGTTCATGCAATCAAGAAAAAGCAATTAATTGAAACTGGAAGAGATCTTTTTCTAGATATAAACCTGTCTTTATATTTAGACAGCTTTTTTTATGCTGTTATTTATCTGGAGGCTGTTTGCATGTTAGATCTACCAGGTCCTATCCTTCATTGCTTCCTACCTGTCAGGCTCTCCCTGGCATTGCTGCCAAAGGCTCTTCAAAGGCTGGGGTCACCCAAAAGCCTCCCGTGGCAATTGCTCCTGCCTGACACTCTGTCCTGCCCCGTGGCAGGTGGTGGCATCTCCCCACACCACCAAGGCAGTGTGAGCCCCTTGTAGCACGGGGAGGCACGAGTGGCTCTTGCTGAAAGGACAACAGCCACTGACTTCTGGTGGCATCGCCTCAGACAAAACATTGGCAACATAGATTTTCATTAAAAAGAAAACCTGAGCATCTCATATTTCTGCCTTGAAATCAGTGACCTGTGCCTGGAAGAGGGTAAGATACTGGAGTTCAAAAGAGTCTCAGTCTTGCTCCCTGCCTCAATAAAAATGAGAGAAAGCAGGATTGCAGCTGGAAGGGAATTGGTTTTGGATGCTCCATGGCAAAGCACAGAAATAAAGCCCCCTCTGCTCCCTTCTCCAGGGAGTCTCCCTGGGGCTCGGGCAGGTGGATGAATCGCAGCAGAATTTAACTGAATGAAAGAGTTTGGTAACCCTGCCAGACTTATTGCTTTATTCATTATTTATGCAGACAGCAGCTGCAAAACAGATTTAGGGACTGACTACAGTAAATAAATGGCTGACATGGCCCAGCTTTGGCACTTCATGGCTGTTGTACCAAAGTGTTAATTTTGGTTCAGACACAGGAATTAGAAGCAGCCCCCACCCAAAGCTAATGACCCGTCGTGGGTGACAGCAGCAGAGCAGAGAGGGAGCAGTGCCCTTGTCCTGGGGCTGTGAGAGGTGTGCACAGCACAGAGCAGGTGCTCTTGATCCAGCATCTATCAGATAATACAGATACTGTATGGGGAATCTCTTGCTTAAGTTACGGGGTGTCTGTCCCTTCTACCATGCAGGGTTGCTTAAAACACAGTGCTCCCAGTGCCTTCAGGGACTTTACTGTGTCCTCCCCTGGGTCATGGCTGCTCACAGGGGCCGCAGCAGCAAAGCTGCATTTAGGATCTACCTAGGGGAGGTAAAGCTCTACCTTTTTTTCTTTTTTTTTTTTTTAATGAGGCAGATAATGCATTTTGTTCCTGTTAGTGTGATGTATTTCAAACATCTGTCTTGGCCAAAAGAGATCTTTAATAATAAGTGTGGGGAGAAAGCACTGAAGGTTGTGTTGGTTGTATAAAACTACTGCTGAATGTCCAGTGATGATACAGCCTCTTGGCATCATTTGAACAAGATCTTACTGTCTGTGTTATAGGAAATTTATCCCATTTAAATGGCTGTCTGTCTTCACTGGTGGTGTCATCTGGCTCCTGGGTGTGTGCAGGGGCTGGGTTTGGAGGGAGCAGCACTGCCCTTGGTGCAGCCCGTTGTCCCCATGGGAACAGCACTCCCGGGGGAGCTGTGGCAGGACAGGACAGGAGGCAGGTGGAGATGCCAGGCTCTGGATCAGACCCGTGGTGGGCTCCTCTGCTTCTTGCCCTCATTAAGCACCCTGTGGCACTTGGCAGCAGTAGGGCCATTAACCTTAATGGCCTGGCCCAACTCCAGCCTGCCTAATTGCATCCTGCCCAGGAGGCTGTGTATTCCCGGGGAAGGTTCAGGTGTGGAAATTGCTCTTCACTGCCTCTCCTAAACAATGTTACACGAAGGGTGGTTTAGTGCTGAAGATGAAAGCTGTTTTATTCAGAAGCCTAAATCTGGATTTAAGGATGTAACAGAGCACAGAGCCTCCAAAGCAACACCCAGGCTCCCGAGCAGACCCAGGTGCAGAATGTGGTTTTCGCCTTCCTGCAAATTTTTCACATTCCTTTATTAATAACAAATCTCCTAAAATCTGTGTAAGCTCATTACTTGCAGCAAATAAAAATACTTCACGCAAAAAGGAAACAGATGGTCCTGAATGTTGAAGATCTGTTTGAAATGTATTTTCAGCCCACTGTCTGGAACTTGTCTTGAGTTGTAAAGGAATAGAACTTTAATTACAGGCTCTGCAACACTAACACTCTGTAACCAGGGGATTCTCCCATCTTAGTGTATCAACCTAAATAATGGTCTGTCATTGCTGAAGGGAAATATTTATGCATTTGTTGGAAGGAAAATAACTCTGGGTCTGGGGTCTTCTTCTCTGGGACCAAATTGTTCCTACTTTAGAGTCAAGAAGTTTTGCTGTTAGGCTGGAATAGACAGAAAATCTGCATTATCTGGGTTGACCTGGCACCCTACCTGTGATGTTGTGCTCCTGGATGGTTCCTGCTGACTTCACATTTACATTAGGGAGTGAAAGCTGGGCAGTTGTGCAAATAGCCTCAGACAGCAGCTATGCCCTGTGTGTCCAGTATTGTACCCTGCAGTGCCTGAGCATTTCTAATGCCTCTGGATTTAAAGCTGTATGTGAGAAAGCACAGACTTTAAACAGAAGCAATGGTTATGGGTTTTTCCCAGAGGGACACCTCAGGAGGTTAATTCAATCTGTGTTACTCAGACTCCATGGTTCCTTCTGGCACATCATGCAGTTTTCATAGTCAGTGTCCTGCTTCCAGCTGAAACACAATATGGTGCTTTAAAAAAAAAATTTGAAAAAAAATCCCACACAGCTGCTGTCATGTAGGACATTGTGCTCTTAGATGACCCATGGGCATGGCTTTCATCAGGTAGAAATGATCACCCAAAATAAGGAGTGGAGAAGGAAAAGCTGAAGCCAGAGCTGAGGCAGGGGAGGGGCTCTCTGTGGGTGCCCCAAGGACAGCATGTGCAAGGCAGGTTTGCCCATTTCTTGGAATAATAATAGCAATAATAACTTATCACCAAATTGGTCAGCACAGAGCTCATGAATTTGACTTTTCTCTGACACAGCTGAAGCTGCTGAGTAATTGGCAGGTAGGATGTGAGTGCTGCTGCTTCTCTCTAGAGCCAGGTGTTCAAGGTTTGCCAGAGTTGGAGTGCTTGGGGTCTCCGATGCTTTTCTGCCTGGTTGGATGCTGGGTGTGTTTGTAGCAGGACAACCACAAAGGGTTAATAAAGTGCACCTGAAATGAAGCTCTAAATGCATAATTTCAGGAATTACAGAATGAATTTATATTTGAATAACATCAGTGAATACCAGTCTAGTAGTCAAGTACCTATAAATAATAATAAAAAAGTTGTCAAGTAAAGGGGAGTTATTTTAGAAATTAATGACTTGTAGAATTTTTATGTAATGTATTTTGTTGAAATCTTATTTTGCTGAAATCTTATTTTGTTGAAATCTAATTTTTGCCTCAAATCTAGGACTTGGTTTTTCTCACTTCCTCCCCTCATCTTTTCACAGGAAGATTGGAATAGCTGTATAAAGTGAGGGTTTATGGAGGAGGCATTCTCAGCTTCTTTCTAATAAAATTCTGGAGAAAGGAAAGGTCAAGCAAGGTTTCACTTATCAGATTTTCTATCAGTTTTTCTCCTTTACCTCAACTAAAAAATAATGAAAAATGAAAGGTATTTTAAAAAATAATAAAAATGAAAACTTCTGTTTCCCAGAAAATAATAATTCAGACTTTTCTCTTGAAGAATTGTGAGTGACAGGTTTCCAACCCTGAAAATAATTATTTTCCCCCTTCTGCCTATTTCACCCCCAAGTTCAGCCAGCTCTGGCATCATGCCCAAGTGAAGCAGTGAGAGGATATCTCATGGCTACTGTCTTTGGCAAAAGAATGTTTCTGAGGGACTTTTTATTTGGATGATGATGGCAGTAATAATTATTATTATTTTGTTTCTGCTTGTTTGTTCTTGTTTGAGACATAGAAATATCCATTCTTGCAAAACAAGCTCACTTATCGTCGTTTATCCTCAAGGAAAAGAAAATCCAACCAAACTGCGTAGGAACTGTTTTCCTGGCTGAGCCCTTGGGCTGCTCCCGTGTGGCTGTGGGTGGAATGATGACCGTGCTCAGGGCTGGGGCTGGCAGCTTCCCTGCTGCATCCCCCACTCTTTGGGGGCTCTTCTGGCTCTGCAGAGCCACCAGCATTGCTCAAATAACTGGTTTGGAGATTGTTTTCATGACAGGCTGCACAGTTTGGCTGGTTGAGGGTTTTTCGTGGTTCAGCCTCCAAGCCCAAAGGGTGGGATCAGAACCTCCTGCATCCTCAGCCCATGAGCTGCTGCAGCTGCCCCAGGGCAGGGGCTGGGGCTGTGATATTGAGGGGAGTGTAGCCAAACCCCTCGCTGGGGTCTCTGGGCTTAGTGTGTGTTCCTTCTCCAGGGCTCAAACACATTTCCCAGGGTTTTTTCCCTGAAATGCACACCTAATTTTATTATTCCCTTTGCAGCAAAGGGCACATCTCTGCATACCCATTTCATACCCTTTTAATTTTTAAGTGAACATTAAACATGACCTCGGGAGGAGCCTGAACTTTGCTGCCAGCAGCCCCTGCTTGCCCTGGCAGTTTGCAGGGCAGGGGCTGAGCCTTTGCCAGCCCAAGGTGCAGCCCTGCAGAGGGGGTGCTCAGGGGAGCAGGTGAGAGGGGAGCAGCTCCTCCTCCCATGTGCTCTCCAAGCCATGGTGCCACGGGCAGGGCATCGCCTCCAGCTGTCATATCAGCCCTGCATGCATGAGCAACCCAGGGGCAGCAGCTGGGAAATCCCCACCTTTGCTCCAGGTCACTGAGGAATCGGGTTTGTGCTTGGCACACACTCAGCTTTAACCCGTGTGCAAACGGTGACTCACTATCCGAGCCTGGAGGTAACAAGAACCTGTGAAAAACTCACCATCTGTCTCCCCTGAGGAGGCTCGGGATCCATTTGGACCCTGGAGTGTGAGCCTGGGGGGGGCTGAGCTGCTGTCAAGTGCCTGCCCAGACAAATAAAGCCACGGGAGGCAGCGTGTTGGCACCAGATTTTCACTGAGCTAGATCAGGTTTGACAGTCTGAAACAATACCATCATCTGAGGACTAGTTTTCAGTTTCTTCATCGGATAATTTTTTTTGTAAGAAAGCGACAAACTAGAAATCCTTTTCATTTGTTTCAACAGAGTTTGAAGGGGTTTTTTTGTTTTTCTTTTTTTTTTTAGGTTAGCAAGTGCAAAATTTACAGGAATAAATTGAAAGGAATAAAACTTATCTACAAGTGCTTTTTGTTCCTTGGAAACACCTTCCTCCTTCTAACAACTTCCATATGATCTTTGGGACCCTTGCAAGGTAAAGCTCAGTGTCAGCCTGTGAAGAGCTCTGTGTGTTTGTGTGCTCTTGTTTTATAAGGGGCCATCTCATCACTTCAGGCCTGCAGCGTGGGCAGTTGATGTCAGTGACCTTGGGTGCCCTGGTATCATGAAGCTGTGGCCATTGCATTTGGGTAAGATCTGTCCCTCAGCATGTACTAGTGGCCTCAACATCTCATGAAAGACCCATAACAATCATGATTTCTAGAGCCCTTGGCCCAAATTCTTCTGTGGGTAAAATTCAGAAGGCAAGGGATGCACTGGTGGTATGGAAATACTTTCTCTTCTGATTAAGAAACTTCTCTTTATGCTTCTTCTCATTTGATCCCTTCCTTGCAACTAACTCTGCCTGCAGCAAAAGAGGAAATGTAATAGATATATATATATATATTCAGGACAGTAATGGAAAATCAGATTTCTTTCAATGTGGTATCAAGTAATTCTCCAAACCATGGGGGAGAACTTTATATTCACTCCCCTTTTAGATGCTGTCTATGAAAATCAATCTTCTTTGGTCCCAGTGTTCATATTTTGTGTGTGTATTGCTTTGTGTTACTGCGCATTTTGGTTTTGTCTACTTCTTACTCTGGCACCCTTATCCAGGATGCAAGAGTTATCTTGCTTTGCAGATGGTCCCCAGACTCTATATCAAGAATCCAAATGATGGCTGTTTCCTTGAGAGCCTGGCTTTGCTGCTGCTGGGATGATCTTCCTCTCCTGCCTCCATCTTTTGCTCTGAGAGTGTTAAAGAAATCCATGTGCCCCCTTGGTGCTGCTGGAAGCCAGCCTGTGGTGTCAAATCAGGAACTGTCTGTGCCTGAGCAGCAGTGAGGTCCTCCTGTGACAAACCCATCTGCTGTGAGCTTGCTGCTGCTCCTCCCTGTGTGGGGCTGTGTGCTCCCAACCAGCCCTGCTGAGGCCACCACAGGAGGGGAGGGTTCATCTCCAGGGGTTCTGTAGTGTGAGGCTTGAGGGACCTTCTCCCCAAGGCATGAGTGAAGCAGTGCTTGCATTGCTGAGCCACCACGGCATCAGCACCTCTGCAGGAAGCTGCTCTGTGGAGTCTCAGCCCAAGCACTTTCAGCAATTTTAACTTTTAGCATTTCTAACAATTCCTGAATGTGCTTTGTAGTCTTCCAAAAGACGGATTTTGCAGCTTTCCCCCCAAACATGTGATCTCAACAGCACTTCAGAGCCTCCCTGATGCAGATTGATGCACTGAGAATGGCACTTTATGAAAATACAGAAAATTAACCAACCAGTTTGTTTGATTGCCAAATACTAGGAGTTTGCTTTATACAAACATCACCAACCCCTTCTTGGAGGGGTTTGTTCTTGCATTTGGACCTGTGATCTAAGATCATGCATAGCTGACTTTTTCTACCAACCTTGTTGCAGACAGTTTCTTCCTGAACATAAACTCATTGTTCTCCAGATGTAATTAGACCAAGTGTTATGACAGTTGGTAGGATTACAGCACTTTGATAAATGACTTGTTTCTCAGAAGAGAAGGTTTGTGAAAACAAGACCATTCATCTCATTTCTCGCTCATTTCCTCTGCCCAACTTCCTTCTTGAAAATATGCATATGGACTTGGATGTGAGTTGAAGGGAAGATTTTGGTGTTTCTCACAGCCTGTGGCTCTGAGTGGCAGCCCTGCCCAGGAGTCTATCAGCTTTTCCCCCCAGTATGGTGTCATTTCAAAGCTGGCAAGAGGGCTCTCAGCTCCTGCAGGTCTCTGATAAAGATCCCAAGGAGGACAGACCTTGGTGCAGACTCCTGCAGAGCCCAGGTTCCATTAACTCCCACCCTCTACAACCCAACCATCCATTGCTTTCCCCATCTAGTTGTCTCCTCTACCTGTCCAGACTGTCACACACTAAATTGTATGGAAGGTTGTGGGAGGTGGTGTTGAAAAGTGTTGTGGAAGTCAGGATAAATGGCATCCACAGGTCCCCCCTTATCTGCAGCTCCAGATGTTCTCCCAGAGCAGGCAGGCAGGTTTGATGAGGCATAGTTTACCATTGTTCAGTCCATTCTGACTGATCCAAGCTGCTGCCTTCTTAGAATTCCAGGAGGAGTCCATAACCTTCCCCCCAGCCAAGGAAAGTTGACTGCTCCTTTTGGAGACCGACTGCTTCTGGCCTTTGTTGCAAATGGGTGCAGTGCTTGTTTTTCTCCATTCACTGGGAACCTCCCCAGTCATGACAGTATCTCAAAGATGACTGGAGTGGCCTTCTTGTAACATTGGTCCTTTCTCACAGCACCCTTGGGTACAACTCACCTGGTGCTGTGAGCCTGGAGTCAAGAGATGGGCTGGGAAACCTTCACTTTGTGATTTCCTGACCATTGGTGAAACTGTGCTGTGGAGGGCAGGTGTACCCAGAGCTGTGTCCCTTCACCACAGCTGCTCCCAGGCACCTGGCAGACCTGTGCTGTGCACCAAGGGAGCTCAACCTGCCTCTCAGCACAAATTTACCTCCCTCTAGGGTGTTCTGATGACTGATTATCATAGGTACTGTAGCCCTTTCTGGCCATGCTGGAGCTTTAGAGTGATTTCAAGGTCATTTGGCCATGGCTGCTTTTCCAGGCTGGTTGGAGCGAAGCATGAGGGCTTCCCTGTGAAGTTCTGCATGCTGGTGTTAATCATTTATCTATTTTCTGAGTAATACGTGTGTCAGAGCTCAAGACAGTAGCTTTTCAGAGGTTTGAACAATGGTGACCATCCATTCCACTCTACAGCATAGTTTTTTATCTGAAATTGGGTTTTAGGCTTTCCTCTGTTGAGCTCTGTGACTGATCTTAAAAGCTTCTTGATATATTACCCAGGCCTATTAGATTCTACTAGACCTCTCCATCACCAAGAATTGATTTCCCCCTCTTCCCCCCTTAATGCTTGAACTCAGAAGGCCCTTAGGGCTTCTGGCTTAATTAAAAGTTAAATTTACAGATCATTTCTCAAATCATCCCTTAAGCAGCCAGTAATAATGATCACCTCTGAGTGGTGTGTGTCACTGTCATTTGAATGTGCTGTGTAGTAAATAGTAATGTGTCCCCTCTGTGAACCCTGTGTGGAGCAAGCTGCCCTGTGCTGCTCTCTGTTTATTTATGTGTATAATACACAAATCAGTGTGTTTTCAATCCTGGGGATCTATACCACCCTCCATCTTCAGTCACTTTTTTCTTCTTACCATAGCAAAGGAGGGAATGGGTTGTCCTGCATTTATGAACACTTCGGTTTGTTTTGAAAACTGTTTTCATCTCCCCCAGTTGTTTCCCCTACAATTAGAAAATTTTTTTTGTTCCTCTTTGCTGGGATATTCAGTTTCCAAAAATCCTTTTTCTTCCAGTTGAAAGGAAACTCATGTTACATATGAAGGGAGCAGGAAAAAGCTGCCAATCCAAACTGGTACAAAAGGTTCTTGCTGTGATGCTTCACAGCAAACACACTGCTGAGAGCCTGTGAGGCACTTCAGTATTACAGGTGGCAGAGTTCATTGCAAACAGATCATCCAGCTAACTGTGCCCTCTCCTCTGAGCATTCTCTGTAAGCCAGTCCACTAATGGCTTGCTCTGTAAGATTTTTCTCATGCATAATTTGCCTGAACTTCTTTAATCTGTGATGAATCTGCCAAGAGTTTTCTCTGATTATTTACTATTTATCCTATGCAATTGATTGCATAAAGCATTTGCTATATTTGCTTTTCTTTTGGTTATTTTGTGGGTTATCTGTATTTTGAAATGAAGAATTAGCATTGATGAATGGTGAATAGCTTTGCTGATGCACAGGTCTCTGCCCTCATGCAGTGTAGGTGTTTGCATGAAGCCACTTTGGGTGTTTGTGCAGTAACACGTGGGTGATTGCTCTGAGCTGAGCACAGACCTGCAGACTGCTACAGATGAGACATCAAGGGCTCCTTCCACGTTTGCTTTCTCATCAGACAAGTGCTTTTCTTTCCCTTGTATATTTGTTTGTCCTCTCAATTCCATATTGCATTTATTTTTGTTCCCTTTCTGTATGCTTTTTCTCTATCATTCTCAAAGGCTCTTACCTTAATAGTTGAATTTACTCTGGCTCTTGAGTTGAATGTGCTTTTTTCTAACCTGATCTCAGTAGTGCCATGTGAAGCCTTGTATTTATTTCTTGGTTTGGCCAGCTTGGCCATTTTTCAGGGCTCCTCACAAGTGTTTTAGGGAGCTGCCTGTGCTGTGTCACACCTTTTGAGCTGTCATTGGTGGGCCTGTGCCCAACAGCCTCAGCTCCACCAGTCAGACCTGCCTGGTGTTGCTCTGATCTGTGGCTCAACTGTGCTGCTCTCTTTCCTCTCCAGGCACCACTCTGTTCTATTTCCAGATATATTTTTACTCATTAAACTCCTAAAAGAGAGGCTGATCAGAAGACAGTCCCAGGGAGGATTTGGCCTAGAGACACTATGCCAGATCCTCTGCACTCAAGGTTGAATTTTGATGGGGTTGAATGTTTAACAGCTCTGCAAGTGGTCTCTGAGCTGGAACCCTGCAGTAATAGTAAAGAACAGACTCAGGAAGAAAAAACCCTGACCCTTTGAAGCCCTTTTTACCAAAGCAGTACATAGTTTAATAATTGTTTGAATTACTCCTGTGAAAGCCCCTTGCACTCTAAGAAACATCACTAGAGAAAAATAAGTAAGCCCCAGCTGAGTTACCAAAGCATTAACCTCAGCTGCTGGAGTGCAGTGCCTGCTCGTGCCTGTGTGAATCAGCTGTTCAGCTGGTGGCATCAAAGGAGTGGCTACCCTCCAAAATCTGAGGGGTAAAAAGAGCAAAAGCTGTCTAGAGTGTTACCTAAACCAGCCAGGGTTGCTTTAAAACAGTGGCTTGAATCCTCTGTGATTTGTAGAACCCGAAATCTCCCCCAGTGGAAGTTTGAGCTTTGCCTAAAATGGGGTTCTTTGCATCACTAGCAGCAGCAGATCCCCTGGAACAGCACAGAGGAACCTCTCCCAGCCAGCTGCAGCCAGGCTGAGTGACCCATGGCTCCTGTCCTGTGCCTGCTGGGGGATGTGCTGAGCCATGGCAAAGACTGTCCCAGAGCCAGGGGATGCTGAAACCCCTCTGAAACATCATCCCAAGGGCAGACCAGCTGAGGGGCCATGGAGTAGCTCGAGGCCAGAGAAAAAAGCTCACAATTCCTCTCCTAGAGGTGCTATTGTGCTACAGCAGATGCAGCAGAGGAGTGTCAGTGGTTTGGGGTTTTAGAGGCAGGGCACCATCAATCTCCCATCAGCAATCAGTCATGCTTCCATTTCCTTTCCAGACTTGCAGGATGAATTCAGTGTTGGTGCTCCCAGCTGCAGCACTGCAGGAGTGCCTGGATCACTGTGCCACCTGCTGGCACAGGGCAGCTCCCACCCAGCCGGGGGGTTGTAGGGCATGGAGCCCAGATGGACACGTCAGGGTAAGCCACACCCGCCTTCCCTTCCAGACGGCTTGATGGCTCTTGGAATGAAGGGAGCGGCTTCCCCCGAGTGCTGTTCTGGAGTCTGCACGTGTGCATGCCACACACAGCCCCAGGGCTTTCTCACAGCTCGGGCTGTCACAACAGATAAGAGTCCGAGGCATCTCTTGCATCGCTGATTTGCTGTTTCCTGTTGTCTTCCCTTCCCTCGGTTAAGGATGTTACTGCATGAAAGTCCTTGTTCCTGATCTCAGCCCACTCCAGAGGATCCTGAGTTAATAGTTAAGGTTATTGGCTGGGCGACTCGGTTGATGTGCTGCTGTTTGAACCTGGTTGATGCTCCCACGTGGGAAGGCAGCAGAGCAGGGTCCCTGCAGGCTCGCCTGAGGCAGCCTGGGCATGGCAGCAATCTTCATTTTCCTCCCATGGCTCAGGCCAGCACTGCCCCTGGCTTCCCCAAGCATCTCACCAGGGATGTGTCCCTTTCACGTGGCTGCTCTGCCAGCACCACCACACTGATCTTGGCACAAATCCTTGATGGAAGAGAAATCCTGCTCCAGCAGGAAGGGGAAGGGATGCTGCTGGACCTGCTTGTGTAGTCCTAAATAACAGCCTGTTTATCTGTGCTCTTTGGTAGTGTGTTATTTCCTAGAGTAATGTTGTGTATCAAAATAGCCCTGAAACATCTGATTGCCTGTAAAAGAGAAAAACTATAGATTGCAAGTGCTCTGAAGCTATTCTAAAGTAAATCTGTTCTGTGTAACTGCAGGAGATTATTGAACATAGCTAGAAATTGTGTCTGTGGGGCTCCTGTCTTAGGCTGGGTGAATGTTTCTGGGGTATCCTGAAACCAGTTCAGTCCTAAGGGCACCTGTATATGGCTGAATACAACACTGGACCAAGCTTTCTCACCCTGTCTTGTAGGATCCTTATTTCTCTAGGACTGCCTGGTGTGAACTGCCTGAAACTTTGGCAAGGAACCCTCTGACTCGCACAGTTTTCCCTGGGAGAAAGATCTGGGGTGGGTGAGAGGAAGAATGCTTGTGTGGGATCAGTCAAAACAGTGATTTTAATTCTGATCTGTTATCATAAGGCATGTTCCCATGCCGAACTAAAAAGGATTCCAAGTGAAAAGTAGAATTAGAAAAAAAAAAAAAAAAGAGAGAATTTTTGCGATAATGCCTTTTTTTCCCCCCTCATTCCTTCCACTTCTCCCTCCTCCTCCTTTCCTGTGATGTTCTGGCAAAATCTCTGGTATCTAGCCAAATATTTAGCAAGAAAATGGTTCAGTTTTAGTATTTTTTTGACAGATCCATCACTGATCATTCTCTGGAGTCTGCCCTGTCTGCTCAACAGCTGGTTCTGCTCAAAGAGTCTACTGGAACTATTTGTGCATATTTGCAAATGATGGATTTAGATAATACCCACAATAATTGTAGAGTCCTGCTGTTCTGGCACAGAAACATTTTACATTTGCTCTGCATAGGAATAAAAATGATGCCAGGTACACAGTGTGGGACATGAGCTGTGTCTTCCTTTAATCTGCCATGTGAGGTCATGGCAGGGCTGACTTCTGTGGAGGGAACAGTTGAGTTTTGCTGGGCTTTAGCAAAAAAAAAACCCTGAATCCAGTGAGCACTGAATCTTTCAGTGCTGCTTTGGGGACTGGTTTTAAGCAGCTGCAGCTTGGGCCAGTTGTGGTGTTCAGATACATCTTCCAGTGATGGATGCAAGAGGAACATAATTATCTCATTATCTGAAATGGCCCTCTTATCTGCATGTGAGGTGCAAACAGCTTTTGGGATTCAGAGACACTGGTTCAGCTCTTGGGGCTGTTGGGTTTTGTGGATGTCACAGTGCTGAAAGAATGACACTGACTTCAAACCTGGTACCTGTTGGATGTGTTCTTGTGTCCTTATCCAAGCTTCTCAGGAGTGTCTGGCAGGCACCAGCTCAGGAGCAGAAGCTTTCCCTCTGTCCCTCAGGCTGAGCAACTCTGATTTGTGCATGTCCTTCCTACTGAAGGCACAGCTGGTGTTCCTCTCCCTGCCTGCAGGCTCTGCATCCAGGGCAGAGCTGGTTACTGTAGACTGCTTTGCAGTGAATCAGCAAAGATGCTGGTATTCTCTGTATTGATAAAAATGCAAAGACATGAATGTGTGTGTCTCTTTAACAAACAGAACTAAACCCTACTTTCTCCTCTGCCTTCTGCTGTTTCTCCTGTCAATCCGTGCCACCAGTCCCACTTGGAGACCCAGTTCCACTAATGCTGTGCTGCCTGTTTGTTTATACACATTTGTGTGTGCTTGTTTGATCTGCTTGTTTCAGAGGAAAACATTGAAGCAGCCCCTGCGCTGCACCACACTGCTGTGTGTCCAGCACACCTGGGCTCTGCTGCAACAAGATAAGCACAGCAGCCCTTTCAAGCTCCCCAGCAGAGCTCAGAGGGTCATTTCGGGGGACTGCTTTTCCAGCAGAAGTTGTGCTTCTCCTGCTGAGCCGTGTGTCTTGCCTCCAAGCTTGTTTTCTCTCTACTGACTTGAAGTAAATTAGCTTCTACTCTCGTTCTCTCTTCCCTCACAAAAATTAAAAAAAAAAAGAGAGGAAAGAAAGGAGAAGAACTAGCTTGGGAACTGTTGCATATGTGAATGCAATTTTAAAGTTCATCTGTTTTTCTTGGAGGCTGCAGTGTGTGCAGCCGTGCTGCTTTCCCTGCTCCCACCAGGCTCCCATGTCAGTGCTCCCAACAGCCTTGTGAGGGTCCAGCTCTGCATCCTGTCCTGCACCTGAATCCTAATGCAGCCAATTGGGAAAGTATCTCTTGCTTGCTCTGCTCCTGAATCTGCTCTCAGCTCGGTTATTGCTCAGCCATGGTGGTATTGCTGCCTGATTTATATGGCCTCTCTCCTTGCTCCTCTGCCGCTTGAGTACAGCCATTATAAAAGCCATCTGCAGCTTGTGCCTTTATTCCTTGGGTTTCTAGGCTGGCAGATGGTATGGACAAAAAAAAGAGCCTTCCTCTGTCTAAATTAAGCAATAACACATCAACTTCCAATCACATTCTTATTATCACCTCGTGATCACACTTTCATAAAATCCCCTTTTCCACAGCTAAGCATGATAGATACTTCTCAGCCTTATGGCTTGTGTCTGAAAGGAGTCTCTGTGCCACAAGCCCTAAAAGGACATTTCAAGAAATTACACACCTGTCCTTGCCTCCTACTCTGCAGTTTGCAACAGCTCTGCCCAGCCAGCCATTTGTTGCTGCTGCAATAAAACCTGGACAAGTTCCTGTGTTTGGAGGGGTCAGAGCTGAGCCTGGCTGTTGTGCTGGTGGCTGAGCAGGCTGCTCATTGTCTCCTGTGCTCTCATTTGGTGTGAGTTTGGGCACCGCTGCAATTCAGAAATCTCATTTTAGAGATTTTATCATGTCACCATAAAAAGCAATAATTTGATTCTGTTGAGTTAGAGGTTTTTTTTCCTTCGTTTGACCTGCTGGTTTATTATCTTTCCCTCATTTGGCCTAATTAAAGTGCTGTGTACAGCAGCTTGTTAGACTTAACCACGTTCCTGCATCGCTCCGGGAAGAGCATCTTCCCTGATCACTTTAGCAGCAAGATTGGCCCTGGGCAAATCATTTGTAGCAAATCACTTGACTGAGTGAACATCACCTCCTTTTTTGGGCTACGAATCGTCTATGGCAGATCGTTGTTCTTGTTTTTCATAATGATTTTCCAGCTAATTCCTGTGACTAATTTTTGGGCTGGGGTTGCTCACCCCTGGCTCCCTGTGACTCGGCATTTGTGGTTCAAGCTGCTCCAGCTGGACCTGTAATTTGTAGGCAATGCTCTGGTTTCTTGATTGAATCAGTCTTACCACACCAATACTTAATGTAAATTCCAAATTTTCTTAGACATTCTAAATATTTTATTTAATCTTTCAGCTTTAATAAAGACTTCCTTTGTTGCATGTGGAAGTTGAACACATAAAATAAAAATAAATTGATTACAGAAAATGTTTGTTTTAAACCTGGCTATTTTATTATACTTTTATATTTTTTATATTATATTTTTTTTCAGTATTGTCTTGGTTCTAGTTCCTAGTATCTCCATCACACTATAAAACAAACTGTTATTTTTCTAGCTCAGAGAGACACCCTGTATCCAAAACCTGGGGGAGCAGAGATGACACTCACATATTGATGTAGCAGGGGAGGCCTGAGGCCCAAGGTAAACTCTTCTGTCTTTATTCTGCAGCAAATGCTAAAATTTGCCCACAAAGAGCAGTAGCTCCTCCTTATTTTTGCCTGAGTGTGAGCAGGCTGGGAGCAGAGGAGTTTTGCAGCTGGTTCCTGCATGCTGACAGGGCACTGGGGCTCTGGTTCAGCACAGTCATGCAGGGTCACACCCAGTGCTGGGCCACTTCCACCACTTGTGTCCCCTCCGCCTCCTCTGGTGCCTTCATCAGCTGGGGCAGCCCTGTGCCCTGCAGGTGAGGCAGTGCCTTGCTCCCAGGAGGAGGCTTTCACTGTGCAGCAGGGGAGAAGTTACAGCATAAATGAAAACAAAGCGCTCAGTTCTCTCTGCACAGTGCTCTAATGGAAAAAGATGCTGACTATTTTCTGCTCTTCCCTCAAAAACTGATGTGTTTGTAAATTCTAAGCAAGTACTGACAGGTGACTAATTTATTTTTGTCAGCTTAGCAACAAAGCCTACCCTTTGCCACCACGTTCATTTGTTATGGCAGTGCATTAGCTGACATTGAGATTCATTTGGGTTTTTAATGGATCTCAGTGATGCAGCATCATAGCTATTCAGCTGCATTCCTCTCTTTTTCTTCTAAAACTAATCCATTCCTAATTTCTCCCCATTATTTCCTTAAGCTCTGTGTGCATCTGCAGACACACATTTACAGTTTTCCTGAGGTGAAAAGCCTAAAGCTGCAGTTTGGAGGCTCATGAGGTCATAGTTATCTTCCACCTCTTTTTTTACAACACAAAATGCAAGGAGAGATGGAGAGGCATAGAGGCAATTTGATTTTTTTTTACTTTTCTGGAAGATGCAATGTGCCATTGCCAAAAAGGATCAAGACTGATGTGCCATCAAGCCCATGAACATGTCAGTGAGTGCTGTCAAAGTTAGTAAGAGCTGGAGCAGTGACAGCACCGAGCTCTGTGCTGGCCTCTCCAGGTGGGTGTGAGCCCAGGCAGTGCCATGGGAAACACAGGGCTCACTGTGAGCAAACTCTGCACATCATCACCCACCTTCTGGGGACACTGGGGATTCTGGTATTGCAAGAGTCATCTGGGAACAGATCCAGGACTGCTCTGAAAGGCAAAGGGCTGGAAAAGTAAAGGGCTGGACCTTTTGTATTTCCTATGCATCTCCGGTGTAGCTCCCACTGTGTGAGTGAAGATCATCCTCTTGCCCTGCTCCTGCTGTCACCTAGCAGTGGGTGTGATCCCAGGGGCTGCAGGACTCACCAGGACCAGCCAGTGGCTCAGTCTGGGACTGGCTGCAGTGTTTGACCCCAGGCAGTGGTGCCAGGATGACACAAAGGTGGTTCCCACAAGTCTTCTCAGCACCATGGGTTGGTTGTGCTCCAAGAGCACAACAGCTCCTCCTCCAGATGTGCTTTGCTCTGCTGATGGCTCAAGCCAGCTGTGCTGGACCCTGTCCAAAGTCTCCAGGCACCCCTTGTGCTGGGAGAGGTAACTCAGTGCCCTGCCTCCCAGTGCTCTGGAGCACCTCATGTGGCCAAACATCACTGATCTCAGGTGTGACAGGATTGCTCATTACAGTCTCCTGTCAGTCTCCAGCAGGAGCTTGTGCATGCAATATGGAAAAAGCCAGAGGACACGGCAGGCATCACTTTGTGCTCATTTGTGTGCTGCCTTCAGCATGTTAGTGTAAAAAAGCATAATAGCAATCTTGGAAATTATTGGTTGAGGTTTTTTTGTGCATCATTCTTCAGTAAAGCAAATGCAGCAATGGCGTGAACAGGTCCATGTCCTTTCACCTGCATGCATAAATTTAAAGCTGCTGGAACTTTTTATTTCTTTTCAGCCAGGTTACTGGAAACATCTAAATGTTGTCAGTGCTGAAACATATTTTTCTAGCACATTTCTAGAGCCTTTAACTTCAACAAAGCTTTGAGCAGCTCAGGGTTGGCGCCATCTCAATTATCTGTCCTCTGTGCATTCCCCTCAGCTCTCAGACAGCAGCCCCATGCTAACCATACATCATTATTAGACTGACTTCATAGCACTAATTGACACAGAATGAAATTCAGAGCAGGAAACACAGAGACTTTAGCATTCAATAGGAACAGACTGCAAATTAGTGTTACTGCTGTAAAGGTTAACTGAGATTGAAAACTGCTCTCTTACTACCATGTAAGCTGAATGTTTCCCCTTTTTTGGGAAATAGCCATGATTGGCATCTGAGGAGTAGAGGGGATGCAAAGGGAAGGAGAGCACCTGACCCTGAGGAAATCCTGCAGCAGATTGCATATTAGTGTCAGCTTTAATCAGAAGTGGTCACCTGAACTTCCCAGGCAGCTGTGGAACCCCTGAACTGGGAGGTCTTCAAAACACCCCAAATCTTGCATGGAAGGGACCAAGTAAATTACAGCTTAGTGAGCTGCATGTCTGACACTGAATGCCCAAGTGTACATGGGCACAAAGTTTATTTCTATTTCTTACCTTTAAGTCAGAGATTTGGATGACTGAAAGAAAAAGTTATGGAGCAAGTCTTGCCTTTCAGAAATTTGTCTAAAGACCTCCTCCATTTTTTTTTGGCAGGTTTATTTGAAGGGTTTACTGTAAACACCAGAAGTATCTATAGCTGAGTTCATAGAAAATGCTAATTTTGGTTCAGGATGAACATATACTGAATGCTTGCTGCTGAAAGCAGACCACAGCAGAATCATCACCTGCATTATGCAGATTTTCTCATATGATAACATGGCAATTTTTTCCATAATTACAATATTAAAATTCTTAAAACTACATTTTACCCATAGTAGCAGTCAACAGCAGTCCAAAAACATCAATTAAAGGGTTAGAAATATGTATAAGAGCCAATAAAACAGTTACTACTTACAAACAAGCTCATTAAAATAAGCTCATATATATAAAATATCCTTTTCTTCTCAATTACTGTAGTGGCAGCTCATCCAAACCAAACACAGCCCATGTTTGAGCTGCAAGGTGAATTTCCATATGGCACAAGGTGTCATTTCTGATGGATGCACACAGAGCCAGTAAAACCCAGCAGCAGAGTGCTGGTGAGAATGCATGGGGGTGCCAGAGGATGTCCAGCCACCCTTCTGTGCTTACAAGAGTGCTCAGACAGAGCTGAGAGGAGAGTTCACTAATGACAATGTACTGTACAAGCTTGTGAAAGCAGGGAAGTGCTGTGGAAATGGTTCAGCAATTTCACTATAAATGAACCATAGAATAAAAAAATCTGACTACTGCTGGCTAAAATAATTGGACTGTGAGAAAAACTCACACAAAAACCCCTTTTTATCTTCTATGAGAAAGGCATGTGCTTCAGAAAGCCTGTGTAAATGCTGCTTCACACCACAGACCTTTAATTTTTTCCTTCTGGCTCCTTGCTCATCCATCAGCTGATGTGATGTAGCAGGAACCCTTCAGAGATTTGACCCCACTTTGTGCAATGAACCAAATCTGCTTCGCCCATCTGCAAGTTACAGTGCCATGGAGAGTGGTTCTGAGTCCTGCTGTGGTGAGGAGTCCTCCTCTCTTTCCCTTTCTGCAGAAAGTGGGACCTAAAAGCCAGGGTGTGATCTGAATCCCTCTCACATTAAACTCCTGCTGCTGTCATGGTCTTTAGCAGCAAGTTCTTTAAGGTACTGAACTCAGCATGAAAGTGGTCAAACACTCTGTATTTTGAACTTGATAATAAAATAAGCCTTGCTTATAATTTGAAGTGGAAAGCTAATTCTGCATTACCTGCAGGAAACATAAATGCATTGGCTGTTTCCAGCCCTTTGGCAGGTGTTATGTCCAAAAATGGACTTAGGATAGGTTCTTCCAGCTCAGAAATTCATCCATAATACTGTCTAACCTCTTTTTCTCTCAACTAAAAAAAGGAAAATAGTGCATGTTTCACTTAGTTCTTTTCATTTTTGTTTCTCTTGAAATGCATGCCAGCACACCAATTAAGTAATTCCTATCTCAGTTTTAAGAATAATTTATATGGAGATCCTCCTGAGTTAAATCATCGTTTGTGAAAGATTGCAATGAAAAGGTCTGTCTTCACTGTGATCAGACAGTTAGACTCTGAACAACTGCATTTCATCAAAGATGACTTCATGCTACGACTTGCTAACAGCAGCCTGTGTGGTGTCCCATATCTGTACAATTAGCTTATCAGGAGATGGGAAAATAATATAAATATTCAGCGATGAATTTAGCACTGACATATTGCACAACACAGATGCTGAATCTCAAAACTGTGAAATGAATGGTTCACAGGGTCTGATATTATCCCCAACATTCAGAGCATGTTTTGGTTTATTTCTGAATGAAAGTATCTTTTTCCATTTTCAGCGTCTCCCTGGTGTGGGAAGCACTGCCCATGTCCATCCTGAGCACCTAAAAGTTGTGGGGGAGCCTTGTCCTAACAGGAGTGTCATAATGCCATGATTCTAATCCCATGCAGCTGGATGCCTTTCCAAAGCCTGATCCTGGCTGATCTGCATCCCTGGGGAAGCTGTAAGGCATGGACAGCTCTGAACGTGGCTGGGCTGCTCATCAGAGCAGCTGCCTCTGTGTGGAATAGTCAGAGGTGGGTTTGGAGAAGTGAAGGGCTCAGCAATACCCAACCACCACATTTTGATACAGCCAAATGAAGCAATAGAAACAAGTTGTGGAAAAGCTGAACTTTTAGAAACTCAGAGGAATTGGAGAAGTGGTGGGGGTGGGGAAGATGAGGCACCTCACCTTCCTGGGGGCTTTGAGGAGTGGCTTTAGGGCTGGGCAGCTGCTGGTGGGGCCGATGCTGGGGAAGGGACTGGGAGCTCAGGGGGCCTGGGGACATCAGCGGGACACAACCCCACGGTGCAGGGAGGTCTGTGGAGCTAAAAACAACAACTGAGCCAAGCTGGCTGCTGGGCAGCAAGCAAAGGTGGGGAAGGTCTCTGGCAGCAGAAACAGGAGCTGTGCAGTGCCAGGGGCTTGTCCTTCTGCAGAGGGTGCCTCTCCCTGCTGTGCTGCAGAGCAGGGCTGTGCTGGGGGCTCCTTCCCCAGCCCGGCAAACTCTGGTAGCTCTGAACATTTTATACATTTAACAAGGTACTGGCATTAAATAATAATATCAAGGTATAAGAGCAACCCCAGCGCTAGCCTGTTTCCAATGTCTTGTAACAGTTCCCTTTATTGTTCCATCTAATTCCTCCTGGACGGGGATTTAGAGTTTCTTTCTTGAAATCCAGTGTTTGCCCTGTGCTCCTTGCTTCCTCCCCAGTGCTGTGATTTACAATGTAGCTGCATGTACTCTCATTACTAATAGCAGATTTGGTTTCATGCCATGTACAAATTCTTTTGCTAAGAACCCTGTAGTAACATTTTCTGTCACTTTGCTTTTTGGGTCGTTAATGCATTTGCCTTTCTTCCCCTCCCCAAAGAGCAGAGGGATGAGGATTATGCACTCAACCCAGACTGTGTGCTTAAGGCTTGTGGGTAGGAGAGGAACACGAGTATCAAATGACACACACTGAGGCCAGTGAGTCTTCCCTGACTGACTGAAAGGACAAACCAAGCCCATAAACCTATCTTTGTAGTCACTAGGAACGATGTATCATCGAGGCTGAATTGTTTTCCCAGTGAAAGCAACACCATGGAGTTGATTCATACCTGTCACCAGTATAAAGCCCTCAAACTGTCATCCTGGGCATTCATTCAAGCTCTCCAAGTTGTTTTCCACAGCTTGCTGTAGAGCACCCCCCAAAACTGGAGTCTGGCAGTTGATGAAGGGTTTGGGTGGCCAGGCCTTGGCTGCAGATTCTCCAGCACGGCTGTGGAGGAGGTGAAGAAGAGGATGTGATTGTCAGACAGGGATGCCTGGAGCTTCTGTCTCAGTTCAACAGCCATGGCAGGAGGGTGCCATGGGGGCTGCCAGAGGGTTTAGTGCCTTATGTAAATAATTTCGTGCTCCAGCTGTGTTGCAGTTGCTTTTAAAAACCCGTGCTATGGCCCAAAACCTGACTGTGACCCTCTAGCTGTGAGCACAGTGCCCTGAGAGACACCACACACTCTGGGCTCCTGCACTTCAGGCTCAGGAAAATATTGAACAACTTTGCCCTTAAAACAAAGCTAATTATAAAAAACCCACCATAGTCTGGGCGCAGTTTTGCATTGAAGGGAGATTTTTAAGACAGGGTGAAATCCGTTGTCCTTCAGAAGCTGGTTTTGTTTACCTCAATCAGTGCTAAAATATTCATTAAAGACAGCAGAACTGCTTTGTATTATGCAAAGAAACTTCATATTAAGTGTTGTCTGTATGTGTTCAGCATATGAATACATTACATTCTTAATGCTCAGACACTGCAAATAGTTGTCTTGAAAAAGGATCCTGACAACTTTCTAAAATATGTATTTGATTAAAAAAACACCCCCAACCTCAGGGATGTATCAGACCTCTGGGTAATTTTTATATGAAAGACTGGACAAAACTTCCTCCCAAAATTATTCAGGAGGAGTGAATTGATCTAAACAGAAAATCTGAGATGGACAAAACCAACCATCTGCTGTATCTTTTCCAATATTTGTTGTCTCTTGTTGCTTTTTCAGGCACCCCCATGTGTGTTTTGGGTTTGCTTTTGTGGATTATGGCCCTCCCTGCTGGGCTGGTTCTCCTCAAACATGTTTCCCAGACAACACCTTAGTTACAGTCTTCCAATATGAAGGAATGTCAGGAATGTCATTCTGGTGGCATTAGTCACATTTTTTACTGCAGCAAATTAAAAATGCTTCACAAAATGCACAGAAATGGTTTATAATCCTCGGCCTAAGAAGCTGGGGAATTCCAAATTAAAATTGGCTTTGGACATGTGTGTTGGTAAATGGCAGATTGAGCTGATGCCCTCCCACCCTGGATTTGTGTCCCACTGGCAACGTATTTCTTGGAGCCTTTGTTGGAAAATATGTCTGATCTGCAATACATCACATTATTAGGGTGCTTTTTTTCCACCAGATTGTCATAATATTTTAGGAAGTTTGTGTTGATTTTGTTGTCAGGAAATGAAAGTGAGATTCATGACTAAGTACAAACTAATTGGGCATAGAGATAAATCTGGTTTCTCTAACAACAACAGTGTTAACTCTGGAGTAACTGAGGGGAGCTGACTACTCATAATCTGCTTTGTTTATAGTACAGAAAAGCAGAGCAGCCCTTTTGCAACTTAGAACTGTATCTAATAATTTTTGAAAGAGGAGTAAAAAGAGATGACCTAATAGCCACTTAATAAGGCAATTTTTAGTCAAAATATTGTTTTTCCCTTGGAATATTGTGTTCAAGTTCCCTAATTTGAGTCTTTTTACTATTCTAATAGACACTTAGTTATTAATACCATTATTGAGATAAAACTGTGGTGAAAATGTTCTCACCATTTTTATTCATCAAGTGTCCTGAGCACGTTCTGCTGCCTTTTGTCATAATCCTCTATGGAACTACTTGCAAGTGAGCACTTTGCTATTCCCCCAACTGCTATAACTCAATCTGATGGCTTTAAATAATGGAAAGCCCTAAAATATGATGGAGTTAAACAAATTCCAGAGGAAATAATGTGAAAATTATTATTTGGAGTAGATACAGATCTTAGTTTTGGTTTTACCTGTCCATTGCTGCATTAAAAATATTCCTGTTATGGTCCAAATCAACAAAATATAAAACTCCTTGAAGGAATTTCCTTGCCTGAGGAATGAATCAGCGTTGCTCCTTTCCATGTATCTTATTAAACAGAATATCATTTATTGTGTCTTTTAAGTGTGGACTTTTAAACACATTTGGTGGCATTCAGTTTTCATTGCTACTGAGGTTAGCCAGAATGAAAAAACAGGGAGGCTGGGGTAAAGGTAAACTGGGATCAGCACAAGCCTGGCTGGTGGCTTTTTGTCCACTGGCATGTGTGCCATGGGTATTATGGAGAGAGAAGTGTAGGCTGCTCACTGCAGGGCTGGTTATGGCAAAACTTCAGTGGGGAAAAGTCAGGGGACACAGGTCTTGTCTGTGATTTCAGGTATGATCTCTTGTCTGTGATTTCAGGTATGATCTCTATGGGTGTGATTACCTGTCTCCCTTCTCAGGACATCCAGGCAGCCTGTGGGCTGCTGAGACAGTTAGAACTGAGCCTGGCCTGGCAGAGGGGACAGAGAATGTGCAGAGGGGCACTGTCTGGGGTCATGGTGCTGCTTAATGAGGAAAATGCACCTGTGCCAGGTTAGAGGATCTGCTGCTCAACACTCTATGTAAATTCAAAGACAAGAATGAATGGCCATGATTTATATTCTGCATTACTGTGTGCATGATGATTTTTGTGGAGAGAAGAGGGACCAAAAAGGTGATTTGTCCAAGAAGAAAGTCTGTGCTGACAGCTGGACTGAGGCCAGGTGCATCCTTTACTGCATCTGTGGCCAAAAGCAGGAGCACAAGTGCTTAACTCTGAGGGATGCTGATCTGCTCCTCCAGTGATTGCCTGTGTAATTGAAGAAAGGATGCAGATCAGCAGGGTCCCCACTTGGTTCCTACCTGTGTCTGCACTCACTGCCTGACTTATGAGGTAGCTATAAAAGTATTTAATAAAACTCTTTACTTAGAAGGGGAAAAAAGGAACTAATGCACAAAGGAAGATGGTAGAAGGAAATTGTTTTCAATCTCTCTAGGATTTCTGCTAGAATAAGCAGGGAATTATTAATAGGTATTTTGGGAGAGGTAATAAAATTTCGACGACTAAAATTAAATCCTTATCTCTTTGGCAACAGAAACAGAAGAGTACAGAGGATATATTGGGAAATGTTGTCCATGTTCTCCAAGTTCAAGTGGTCTCTCAGTGGAGGAACACTTGCCAGCTCCAGTACCAAAATTTCCAGCAGATATTTTGTTTCTGATAAATCTGAATGCTTTTCTTCCATGGCTGAGGGGTTACAAGAGGCTTTGCTGACTCCACAGAGCTGACAGGGTCCTGGAAAAGCAGAAGGAGCCCTTGGGGAGGGTGGAGAAGGGGCTGTTTCTCACCACAACAATACATAGTTCTAAGATCTGATGGAGTATTTCAAGGCATCAGCCCATTCCCTAGTGCATAGTGGTAGTAATTGTATTTACAGTCACATGTAACCAGATTGGCACAGTCCCAGCAGAGATGAGGAGACTGATGTGGTGTGACTGCCACATGTAGAGAGGTGGGAGGTGCTGTGGGGAAGCTGCAGGGGCTGCTTGAGCTTTGTAGCTGTGAAGAGTCTGCTGATGGCTGATGGCATCCTTGAGTGATGATAAAATCAAGGAGACCCTAAGCACAGTTTTTCTAAATAAAGTGCACATGGTATGTGCAAGAGAAGCCCAAACATGTATATCTTTCTTTAGCTCTGATAGGGGAACATCTAAGGACAGGTTTTGTTTGCTCTCTTGATATTTTATGATTCACACATTAATTCCAGGCTTTGCAAAAAAGCTCTGACAAATTTTACTTTTATTAGAAATTTCCCTTTTTAGTTCTCCTCTCGTGCACTCCCAAAGCCAGTGGTTTATAGACATAGCCTTGAGCAGTTCCTGCAGCTTCCCAGGGTGTCTGCCAAACACAGTGAGCACAGGTACTGCAGGCACAGCCTTTCCCTCTGGTGTGAGGCTGCTGGCAGAGCTCCAGCCCAGCCCTGAGAGGCAGCTCCATCCCTCTGGCTGTTTCTTTCCTGTGCTGCTGCTCAGCTTCACCTCACCCTCCATCTCTGCCACAGTCCATCTGTCCCAGCCCCCCTTGATGTGCTTTTAGCAGGTGCATCCCCCTTGAGTTTCCTTGCTGTCTCTGGAGGTACCTTTCATTACAAAGCAATGAATCTGGACCTTCAGTTAAGATTTATGTCTTGAAACCTTTGAATCTGATTTTGCAGTTGAGGTAGTGTGTAGGAGATACTGATCTTGGCCAGATATTGGCCCAAATTACCAAAACTCAACGTCAGGCAGCCCCTGGCTGTGTATTTATGGACTGGGGGGCTGGGGCAGCTCAGCATCAATAAATTGGTGGAACTGCCCTTCCCTCAGGTGTGTGGAGGTCCCCACCAGATAAATGTCCATCAGCATGGCTCAAGCAAAGCTAGTTTTCCTCTATTGCTCCTAAAAGGAGCCAGAAGCAAGCAGCTCAGCCCTTCGACACAGGGGAGATGAAGACAATCCTTCCCCAAACAATTTTGGTCTTGCCAAGTCTGTGAAAATGAGTATTTCCTCAGCTGGATAATACTGGCGAGGTGCCATTCTGGACAGGGTTTCTTGCACCTTTTTTTCTGCATATTTTATCTAAAATCCAAGTACCAGTGCTTTTCACCAAGGAGAGATCTTTCCTGGTATTAGTATTCCATGGAGATAATGAAACATGCCCTGTGCATTGCCCTATAAAGGTGGATTAAGTTTTCATTGCTGAAGATGAGGAATTTTCCCACAGGTGTTCCCAGCCAGCATGCACATGCTCCTTTAATTTTTTCCTTGAGTTGTGGATGTCTTTGATCTGGCTGTTTGCAACTTTCTGTCCTGGAGGAGACTGCACTTCTGTAGTGGTAGAGTTACACAAAAATAATATGTTTCAGGTGTCTTCAGCCAGAAAGACACAAGGGACCATGCCATGAATATTACGAAGACACCAGCTTGGAACCTGGAGTACCTCTTGCTTCAGACAATTGTTCAGCTGTAGGTTTTTCTGTGGCTGCAGTGATGGATGCTGCAAGGGGAAAAAATACCCTTCAAACCTCAGGTCCAGTTACTTGAATGAGAAGGGTAAAGAGTAGTTATAAATGCTCCTGGAATTCTGAGAGAGGAGAGAGGTTTGAAGGACTGTGGATACATCTATCCTTTAATAGAAAATTGAGGTGTAAATCATAGTTGGATGAGAGCCTGTTGAAGTTGTTCCCCACTGGCTCCCCCTTACCATGAAAGGACTCTCTGAGTCTTTCTGCTCTCCCTCTGTGTTCTGTTGAACTCTTTTCTTGTAAATTGAAAATGGGACATCTGTAATGTGGGGACATTCTGGCAGGCAGGGTGTCAGCAAATCTGGCTCTGATGCTCTTGTAATGATGTTTTCTAGTGGCTGCAGCTTTTGTCAAATGAGCACAGACATCCATCCATGGTAATATTCCATAAATACATGATACAGCCAAATCACTGGGCACTGCAACACATGGGCTGAATAGGATTTAGCTGAGAGTTGAGCATTCAATTTATGATAGCTCTTTCCCAGACCATCCTTACTTTGCTTTTATGAGTCTCAGAATGACTGGGAGAAAGTGTTTGCTTCCAATGGCCCCTCTCTGTTTGGTGGTGCTTGGGCTTCTGGTTTTGTGGAAACGTTGCTGTGTTGGTTGTCATCATCTCCATATCCTTGGCACCACACTTTGTTCTCATTATCCAGGAAGCTCATGATGTGCTGTGCAGTCTGGATGAGCTCTCCTCAGGTCTCTCATTGCCATATGTCTAATGGCAGATCAGCAGTGTGCAGCTTGTTATCTCACAGAGAGGCAGAGCCTGGCTGTGGCTGCTCGGGCCAGGGTAATGTGTACTGGCTGAGTCTAAAGCACCACTGCAAGATTTTGGTTTGCTTAATGCACTTTCCTACAACTGAGCTGCTGGATGAGGGAAGCTGGGTTGGTTTTTGAGGTGGTGGTGGTGATTTGAGCAGTTGGGTCAGCAGAAGGTACTTCTGAGCAGCTCTTAACTCTGGCTCACTTTTTCACTGCTGTTGTACCCTGGCACTGACTCTTGCTCTTGTGAGGAGATTGATGGAATAGCACTGCAATACTCAGGAATGCAGGGTAGGAGCTGTGCTCACACCCTCTAGGTCTCTCCAGCTATCATCAGTTCACCTAGGGAACATGTGGTAATCTCCTAGAAGAGTACATTTCTGCCTCTCAGCTGAAACCACATGTAATCTGATCATTTTATGGCACTATTACAGAATGCTGAAGTTTTCTTGTGTAGATTTGATTTGTTATTTTCACCATCTGACTGCTCTAATCTCTCAGATTTATGATCTAATTACTTTACTTTACTGCTAGGCCCCAAATTAATTAACATTGCAGGGGTGCTGGCTCATTAGCAATATTCATTGGGGTCATCCCACACACATAAGCACATCATCAACCTAAGGACATGCATTTCCTTTTTATATTATCACATTGTTCACTTGTCCTTCCTGCCTGGGTGACACTGTGTTACTCTGTAGCACCAAAAGAGTCCACTTTTCGGTCTCACTGGATATTCCCCATCATCATCAGTTCCCTTGGGGGTTGTTGGAACGTTTGCTCCCACTGGGCAGTGTGATCTGTAGCTGTGCTCACTTCTTGCTTGTGTGCAAACCACCATGCCTGATGTCTCTGTGGGAATCCGTTGATTTATTTTGTGTGCAAAAGAGAGATATCTCAATTCTCCTACTTTGGCAATAACTAGCTATCAATATAACAGGAACCAGTTTTCAGGTCAGGTCTCCCAAATAGCATCCGGCTGAGCGTGCTATTTCTTTATTTGTTAATAAAGCTGTTCTTCCTTCTATCCTCTTGCAAAGTGCTATTGCTCAGAGCTTGTGTTTTCTTTATGTCGTGGCTCTGAGTTTCATTTCAAAACAGCCCTCTAAACCCCAGTTGTGATGGGATTGTCTGTGAGAGGTAGTGTTTATCAAATGCTGCCTCCACTCCCTGCAGAATGTTAACCTCCATCACCTCATAGTGCTGTGTGTCTCAGACACTTCAGGAGCCTCATTGCTGCATGTCATGGTCTGAGACAGCTACAAATTCCTGTGCTGGACTCTAGATATTACCTAGAGTTTTGAAAAATGTCTCTTTTTGGGAGGTTTTGACACCTCTGCCCTGTGCTAGGTTAAGTGAGGAAGAGCTCTAGTGAAGTACTGCCATCCTGGCTGCTGTAATTGTGTTGGGGTTCCTGAGGTCACCCACTCTCCACGAGTCTGCTGAAAGCCAACCTTGCATGGCCCTGGAAGTGGCACCACTCTCCTCCCCTCATTCAGATCAGGAAACAGAAAGCCAAAGACTTCCTCAGGTTAATCCTTGCCTGCATTAGGTCACCTGCTGCTGAGAACAGGAGCCAAGTGCAGCCTGGGCTGCCCAGCCTTGAGTGTGTGAGATCTGTAAACAAGCTTTTTTTCCCAGCATAAACAGACATTTATTATAGAGCAACCAAGAGTTGGGGAATGGCCCTCACCCATGGCCAGTCAGGTGTTTCCATCACTTGCCTGGGGGCTTGGGGAACGGCTACAGGACAGGCAGCTGAGCCCTGCATAGGAAATAGGAATGGGTTGCTGAGCTTTAGATTATAATATCACCAGTGTTTTAAGAGTTCAGCCCATCTGTCAGATAAAAGTCAAAAGGAATGGATTAAAATTCCCCAAAATAAATCTGACCTTGTCAAAACATTTTCATCTCCTTGACCTTTATTTCATCAGTGTCTTTTGTGTTTCTAGTCACAGCCAGATTTTGAAGCCTGAGAATTTCCCAGGGATGGGTTTTGTTCTTTCCCATCATTTGGAATGTTGCCAGCATGAGGAAATGGGGGCTTGTGGTGGCCTCCAGGGGAGGGAGGTCTGGACCCCGTGGGTGCCTGTCAGCAGGAGTTGCTGAGTGTCCTGGGATAAACAAGCTCTGAACTGGGCAGTCAGTAAGGCAGGATGAGGCATCAGCTGGGCCTCCCCAGGGTCACAGCAGCTCCCAGAAGGGACTGCTGGGTGTGAGCAAATGTGTTCTAACAGTGATAGAACAGTAAGAAGAGTGAGACACAAACACTGACAGTAAAAAGGTGCCAACCAAAACAGGAATGTATTTTCTTCACTGCAAGGAGTGAGGATTCTCTGAGCAGTGTAGGGGCTGTGAGTCACACACAGTCCTCTCAGTGGTGCTTGAAGGTGATGGTGCAGGTAGTGGATAAAAGGAAAGGGCAGTGGGCAGTATTTTGGTCATGGTGCTAATCAGAATTGTCCTCACTTATGAGATCTACCCAGTGGTTGGGGTGCCTTGACCTCCTTTGCCATAGCTCCCTTGGCCTGTCCATTTTGGAAATATCAGAATTAAATTTCCCAACAACCCCTGAAACAATAAAGAGGTCAGTGTCCCTCACGAATAAAAGATGCTAAGGGGAGCAGAATCAGTTTAAAACTGCATAAAGCTCCTAAGCCCTCTGTTTATAAGTGTTTGAATTGATGTACTTTGCTAGCTGAGAAGTTTCTCACTGCAGGCACTGCATTGACATTGCCAGTATCTACTGCTTCTGCAAGAAGAATGCACCTTGAACAAGGACTCTGAAAGTATCAGTCTGCTCAGGAGACAGACAGCTGGGAACTGAAGCCAGATATCACAAAGATATTAACATTTCATTTAATTGCAAACTGCTGGCTCTTTCAATGACCGTCTCAGGAAAATGTCCAGAATTTCCACTTTCACTGCAGTCTAAGACTTGAATTGTATTTAGGATTACAATTCCAGTATGCACTGATGAGCTAGAGGAATTTTGCAGGGAAAATAGATGTAAGCAAGCAATTCTTGATGTTAGAGATATCAGGATTACACAAAAAAGTTACTCTAAGATTTTGGTTTATTCTAAGGGGAGACAGATATATATGTAATAAACAGAGAAAAAAAATTCTTGAGCCTTCAAAACATGCAAACAAAAGAACCCAGATCCCCAGTGTGCCTCAGTGTATGTCTGTAACCAGCCTGTAAGCAGTTCATTGCAGTTGTCCTTCAAAGTTCCCAGGCTGGGATTGCAAACAATGTGGAAACAAATTATTTAGAGAGAGGAGAAAAAGGGTATGGCTTCCAAAAATGTAATAAATCCTTTGGAGCTTGATCTGGGGTGGAGGAAATGCTTGGGAATGTCTCCAGGTCAAAACAAATCTAACAGGATTTTGATTTAGCAAGACCCAAACCCTGCCGGCCCTGCTGCCAATTCATCAATTGTAGCTACCTGGTGCCATTGCACTGCTCTCCTCTGGGAGTGTGCCTGTTGTGAGGCTCATAGGACTGGGATTACAGCTGTCCTGGGGAATGAAGGGATAATGACACTCATTTGTATGCACTTTAATTGTACAGTTGCTGGATCTCAAAATGAGAAGAACGGCAAAACCTCTGTTTAACTAGAATTAGTTTCTTTATATGAAATGGAGAGAGACTTCACTTGATTAATTTAAGTCTGCTTCCTGCCTTTCATTAGCAAATAAAAGCTTCTTTGTGTGCTGGGGTGGGGGATATTGAGGTAGGGAGAGAGAGATCAAAGGCTGCACTTTCTGCCGGGCGCTGCTCCGGATCAAGCCCGCAGGAAGCGGCCGGGACACTGCAACTGCTGCGAGGGGACTCACACACAGACTGGGGCTGGCAGCTTTGTGCTCCGGGCTCCATCAGAAGTCCTAGTCAGAAACTATTTTTGTTTAAAGCGTTTCTCACCCTCTGCATTATTCAAGACTCGAGGCCTTTTGCAGAGTCCCTCCGGCTTCCCCGCCGCGCACAAAGGCCCATCTGTGCCCTGGCTGCTGGCCACTGCCCATGGCCAGGGCAGCTTCCGTCCTTCCAACCCACACAGCAAACCCTAAAAGCAGAAAGGGACCTTGGCAGTGACGAGTCCTGACACTGGGGACACTGCAGGTTTGCCCCAGAGTTTTACCACTGCCTAATGGGGATACAAATATCTGCAGGAATCTCAATAACTTCATGTTTTAGATGAAGTTGGAACCAAATTTGTACCAAAGTTACATCTGGCAAATGCAATATGAAGTTAGACCAAGGCAATGGTTTTTTTATTTATTTTTCTCTTTTTTCACTCAGGAAAAGGTTACCTGCAAGAAGCATCCTGCTTTTCTCAGAAAAGTCACTCATCTTGGGGTCCTTTGTTAGTGTTAGAAGAATGAAGTGTCTGTTAAGTTATGCAGACTGAGTGGTTTATGAATCTCCATTTATTGTCCCAGAAGGAGATTCAAGACTATTTTCTAACTGGAAATTAAGGAAAACAAGATTTTCTCTGAGATTTCCTGTGCTCTTGGACAAGGGAGGCCCTGTGACCCATGGATGGTGCAGAACACAATGAGAATTGTACCAAAGCCAGTTACAAACCAGAATATTACTGTTCTTGACAGTGTCCTTAGGACAAAAAGCTTTGGGTACTCATGTTGGTTAGGCAGGCAGCATAAATATGTTGGTTTTAATGATGGGTTTTTTAAAATTATATCACCGATGAAAAGGTTGCATTAAACATGCACAGCACCAGTGAAGCTGTGTGAAGACACTGAAGGAAATGAAAAGAGCTCTCTCAGCCTTTGCGTCCTCTAAATCCCAAGTGTCCATCCCTGGACACCATGGGCAGAAAGGGAGACTGAGGCAGGGAAATACTGAGCAGCTCTTGAAAGCCACAAGACCCTTGCTGAACATTGTTTCTGAACATTGCTGCTCTCTGGCAAAGCACATTCTCACACTGCCCTTTGGTGACTGGGATTGCTTTGCTCCATCCTTAGCCCTGAATGTCTGTGATCTGAAACCCTCTGTGGGGTGAAGAGGATCAGAAACAACCCCGTGGAGCAGTGTTAAAAGAGATGCTTTAAAAAGCACTCAAAAGGGAAGGGGAATCTTGCACTGAATCATTTCCTACAGAAGGGAAAGTTGTGCATGAACCCTCTTGACTTCAGCATGAGTCACAGCCTCCCAGCCACACTCTGGTCAGGAGAAGGGGAGTGCTGGCCTCACAGCAGTGGCTCTCAGTTCAAGATGATCAACTGTTTCTTGAAAGTCTTCTGGAGATGAGTCACAGCTCTCCCTTTGCTCTGCAGCCTGTGAGCAAAACCATGTGATGTGGCAAGAGAGAGTGAAGGTATTGGCCATGGAGCATCAGGTTTTACTGTGGATGAAAACTGCCAGTCTTTTGTTGAGCTGTGCAGGCTGTCAGCATGACAAACCCTGTTTCCCATTATTTTGGAGAAAAGAAAAAAAAATTGAATGGAAACAAATCTAATGTGATTTTACAATTTCACATTGTGACAATACCCAATATTTTTATTTTTAACGAGCTGTGAACCCTCCATCAGAACACAAATGCAGTGAGTTCCTAGAGATGGTGGAGATGTGTCTCTGCAGCCTGCTGTGCTCTGTAGGACTTCCCCTGACCTGTGGCTGCAGGGTGGCTCTCTCTGGGGCACGTGCCCTAGCTGGGGTAACTCAGTGGCTGCTGTTTTAAAGCACACCAGCAGATCAGGGGAGGTGTTATGGGCACAGGGGTTGCTCTGAGCTGCTGCTGAGCCCTGCTGTGCTATCAGGAAGGCACCACTGTGTGTGGCTTGTCAGATGTAGGGGACATTAGAAACCTTGCTTAGGTGGAGTAAAGATGATCCTTCAAACACATTGGGCCATGAGTAAATTTTTGAGTAAGTGCATGGTGCTTTAAAGAAAAAAAGGTAGTGGTCAGGATGGGAGAGCAGAATTTCTAAAGGCTCCAACACATCTGGAAGTCTGGAAGAGATTAAGCAGTATTTTCCTCTGTGTTTGTATGTGCTGAGCTCTGCCACAGAGGAAGATGGCCAGAGGGAATGTTTCTTGGAGTGATAGCCTTGATGTACTTGACATGTCTGAATAATGCTTGAGTAAAATAGAACCTGGTCTGGGGCAGAGGTTTTGGGAATGCCATCCTCACACGGCACATCTCAGACAGGATGATTTTTAAGGGAAGGATGTGGAAGATGTGTGGAGCTGCAGCAGAACCAATGAGTGACTGAGGGTGAAGCATCCAGCTGGAAATTTTGGCAGGACTAATGGAGTTTGTGATGAAAGACTGGATTATGACTGGGATCTGGAACAAACTAGCCTGAGATTATCTGTTGGAAGATCTTGAATTAACCTGTGGTGTGACATTCAGCTTCCTGTGGAGCACAAGCTGCTGGTCTGACCTGTCCTGCTGGGCAGGTGACCTGGCACAGTGACAGGGTGGATGTCAGCAAAGCTCAGGGACCCTGCAGAGAGGAGGTGATGTGCAGGATCCTGCAGTGCTCAGTCACAGCCTGCAGAAGCTGCTCCTGCTGGCTGCAGCAGAAGCATTTCAAGCAGCATTGTGGTGTTGCATGGGTGATGACAGCCCGAGCTGCACAGGATTATCATCAGATGAATATTATCACTGAGCAGAAGATGAATGGGCTGGGAACTTGAAAATGAATGGGACACGTACTGAGTTTAAATTGAAAATTGATACACAATCCCACGTATTATCAGAGACAAAATTTGTAATACTGAAAAGGGAGTCCTATGGGGTGGAAGGTGAGCAGGTAAAACTCGGGTTTTTGGGGATCAGCTAAAGGAGTGTGAGCTAAAGGAGGCTGGGGTAAATAACTGAAAAAGATTTTGCCGTGATAACATGTGGGAAAAGTGCTTGTTATAGTGTCTCAGTATGTTCAAGTCTTTGGTGTTTTTAAATCTGGGAGTTAGTTCACTGAGAGGTCAGTGACTGAGTCTGTGAGAGGGAATTTAAGGATGTCTCCAGGGAATGAGAAAGTCTCAACAGAACACGCCTAGAGCTGAGAAAGCCCTGCTGCCTGAAGCCATGTCTCAACAACCTTTCCCTTCTGCTGTGGCAGGAATGAAAAGAAGAGCTGAATTTCTGCTGTTGGTGTCAGATACTGAAAATAAGTGTGTTCACTTTGGCTTTTATTGGTTATAGCAGGGGAGAAAAATGGAATATTTAGCTAGTGCTGAAAGAGGTAAATTAAAAGTGAAAACACTCAACTGCTGCTGAAAAACCTGAATTGCTGACTTGAGAGGAAGCAAAGCAGAAAGGGCTGCTGTGGGCAGTGTTGCTTTATCTCCCTTGCACCAAACTGAAGGTTCAGCACTGCCATACCTGCAGCAAGGCACCAGGCTCACTGAGGCTCTCCTCCCTGAGGTGGAGGCTTGGGAGATTCCCTGTGGCTCTCTGGGGCACACACTTCACAGGATGGGATCTGGAAGGGCCTGCAGGGAGCTCTGAGGGTCAGGCTGGCAGAATTGGCTGTTCTTGCTCTGTAAAGGCCTCGAGATCTGGACATGTGGTGCTTTTAAAAGCAAGGAGAGTCCCAGCCCCTTGCAGAATGAGTATCATGTGCAGGGTGACCATTTGCAAGAGGAATGAATGGCAGTGAGTGCCTGGGTGCCCTTTCCCATCTCCCAGAGCTGTGTGTGTTTAGAAGGGACACAAGCAAGAGCTGCAGCATGTTACAGACCAGAGCAGAGTGGAGCAGAGAGCTCTGCAAGGGGAGCAGCAGCTCCAGAGAACAGGGATCTGCAGCATGTGATGTTCCCTGCTCTTTGTTTCCCTGCAGGAATGGGCACCAGAGTTCAGCTATTTATGTCCTTGCTGGTACATGTTGGAAGGCAGTCACGGTGAGGGCAGGGGGTCTCTCCGAGATTTAAAATCCCACTACAATGTTCTGCTCTTTCCATCTTTGAAGGAAGCAGGGACAGAATGAGCTCACATATGCAAATGGGGATCTAATTTAGTGACAGGTGAATTAGCCAGGCTTGCTCTGGGCAGGAGCTACTCGTGGTCTGTCACAGAAAATACATGATTTCCTCTCACACTGCTCATCTGAGTGCTTGGACAGGGTGTGAGAGGGAGGATTACATTTTCTTTCTCCTATTTTGGGTCTTAATTATTTAATTTTTTTCACACAAGTGAATGGGAAATACATTTATTTCTAGAAACGGGATTGCAGGAACTCCTAGGAGGCATTGCAAACGCTCAGGCATTCAGGCACACCCCACAACAAATAAATGGGGAATTGATAGATGTGAACAGGCTGTGGGTCTGAATAATCGTCCTCCCAAATTCTCTCCAGGGAATGCTGTTAGACTCTGAACATTGAGGGAGGAGAACTAGGATTTATTCCGTGAAGATTCACTTACTATAAATAAATAAAAGTAAATAAGTAGGCTAAATTAGTAATGAATAGTTCAGCCAGCTCTAATGCTAAATAAACACACTGAATTGTAATGAAAATACTAAAGCCTGTTTGAACTGGAGCTAGAAATCCAAGGAGAAATAACTGTGTGGCACTTAAATTAGCACTCACCATAAAATATAAATATATGATATAAAATATGGATTTTTTTTTTTTTACCTCATGAGATTTTAAAGATTCAGCTGTTCCCTGTGTTTGGAAGGCTTGAACTAGACACTATTCAGTGCTATAGAGTGACATAAATCACTGAAGAGTTATAACATCCCTTGATGTATGCTTTTGGACAGTAACTATATTTGTAGAGGCTCTCATGGGGGTGCATTTATACTGATAGGAGGCTGTTTTAAATTCATACAGTTATCTCCATATAAAGCATTTTTATAGGATTTTCCACACTACAGGGGGTTGTGTGACTTTAATTATACAACTCAGACTGTACTGGTAGAACTTATAGGCAAAGATAAGCCCTTTAGCAAGGCAGACTCCTGCACTTGAACTTAAAAGAAAATAATTTTCTTCTTGTGAGTTCCCCCGAGAACAGCTGGAAAAATCAATAGCTGCTGTGCCAGAGGGAGAGGCTGTGTCTGCAGGCAGCCCAGGGAGTGGCATGGTGTGAGCACTGCCCTGTGCTCCCAGCCCCTCTGGCTCAGCTGACTCCCCTGGCAGGGGCTCCAGGCTGCTGAAGGGACACCGGGCACTGATCAGCCTTTTGGGGCCACTTTAGACCATTTGGTAAACTCTGCAGAGCTGCACTGGAGCTGCAAACTGTAGCATGAGCCAAAGGCTTTAAAGCAGCTTGAATAAAACCATGCAGTTGAGGCAGAGAAAAGCAACGGGCACATGGAGCTCTCAAAAATTGAGTATTTTCTTTGAAGAAAGTGCAGCTGCCCTTTGAGGGCAAACCCCTCAGGTGCTGGAGTGGGACTGCAGGGGCAAGGATTGATGGGCAGGGAGTGATCAGCAGTGCCGGTGTTTAGGTCTCCTTGTGTTTTTGACCAAGAGAAACCAAAAGGCCCTTGGCACTGGAGCTCAAGGGACAGCTGGAAATTGGTATCAGTGTCCCAGTGGTGGAAAGAAATGTCTCAATGTGCAGACTGGCAATTACGAGTCTCTGAGGGTGTGGCCAGTTTCTGGCAGTGATGGGGAAAAGAGCTCTCAGGAGTGAAGATTCAGTAGTTCACTTGAAAAAAAATAGGATTATCTTCATTCCTAGATTCAGCAAAGCAGCTTTTAGAGGCAGAATATATCTGTGCTCTCTGACTGCATTACACAACAAAAAGAATATAAGAACTTAGAAGAAAGGAATAAGGCATGTAGTATCCCAATGTGAACTGAAAATGAAAAAATGAGAGAGCTTTTTGCTTTATTATGATAACATGGAGCAGAGTGAAAGAATGGCTCTGCATATGAAATAGAGTTAGGAAGATAATCAACCCAAACCTCCTATGATCCTACAATAGAGGCGCCAACACTGGAGGCAGGCAGGGGAGTTAATAAATTAAGGTGCAACTGAAATAGATTCATGGTCATTTAACAATGTGTCAGGGCTCCTAGAGAAATGGGTATAATGTATTTAAGTCTAACGTGCAAACAACTTTAAACAGGAAAGAATGAGGGAAAGAGAAAATGGGAGAAGATTTATTGCAGCAAGCAGCTGAGGTCAACTTGCTTTCACAGGAGAGCAGAAGGAACTGGCACACGTGTGCCTCGAGGTGGCTGTAGCACTTCCACCTTCCCTCAGCAGGAAGCAAAACACATTGAGGAAGTATCTGAATACCCTTAAGAGGAGCTGTTCAAGTGTCTAAGAATGGCCAAATGGGATTTCTCATCTTGAATACTCCTAGAGCAGTCCCTTTCTGCTGAAGCCAACAGCCTCATTCATGTCACAGGAACCAACCCCAGCCCTCCTGTTCCAGGTATCAGCTCTGGGACTTGGCGGCCCAGCCAGCATTCACATGGTTTTGAGGTTTTTTTGGTTGGTTGGTTGTTTTTTGGTGGGCAGGCAGAATAAGCCTGAGCCATCAATTCATTTATTTTTGGCTCCCCCTGCATTGTTTTCAGCTTGTGAGAAGTGGCTGTGTCTCTTGGGTTTGCTGTCCAAGGATGATAATCATCAATCCATCTCAGACAGGACAGATGCAGCCAGCGATTCTGTGGCTGCTGGGAATCCATCTCTGTCTGCACAGCCTGGCTGGGCACTGTAAGAAAAGCATCTATGGCAGTGTAGCTGTATAAATAGTTACTTTTAAGCTCTTTCCTAAAGAAAGTGGGGTGAATTCCCCTGTGCAGGCGTTCAGGATGGTTTTAGGTTCAGCATGGGAAGGGCTGGCTGGGTGCTGGGAATGCTTTGGGAGATATTTGTGGACAAAGCCCCTTTTTGCTGAAGGAGCAGCCACAGACTGAGCCCTCTCTGAGCACAAAGCTTTGCCTCGCAGAGTTCCAGCACAGCTGGGCACAAAGGTGTCACTGCTGTGCTGAAGGATGAAGTTGCTCTGCCTTTTCCTTCTCCTCCCAAGAGCTGTTGCACATGGATCAGCTCTTGTGGTGCCCCAGCCCCACCTTCAGAGCCTCTGTTCCTGCCAGGGCACCCTGAGCAAGGGCCTGGGCAGCCCACACTGCTGCAGGGTCAATCCTCACACCTCCCCCGGGGTGTAAATTAAATGTTCTTCATTCTGGAACTCTGCTCTGTGAAGCATGAAACTCTGGCATTTGCACACTCACTCCTGCAGTTTGCCTCCTCCATTTCCCCTCCATGCAGGGCTGTACCAGCTCTGCTGCTGCTCGTGGTGAGGAAAACAGGGAATAATTCTGTTTCTTACAGTGATCTTATTTTCTCTGCTCCTCTGAAAGCATATATGTGCCTAAACAGGCTCTCTAAGGGCTGCATTCTAAATTATATCTAAGTGAATACTATAAAAACCCCTCTCCTTTTTTATTTTTTAATTTTTTTTAATTTTATGAGATTAAAATAGAGACGTTAATTTCAACATTTAATGGTTTTACTGTGGTGAGGCTCACAACCCTTCCATGTTCATTTTTTGTGACTTGTTTAGCACTTACTGTCAGTGCTGTTCACTGAAACAGCACGTTATGAGTGAGCAGGCTCCTAGATGACATGGATGATTTATAAATACTTTATACAGTCAGAACGTATTTATGCAGGACAACAATTTGTTTGGTTATTTCCAGAGGCTGAGCCACGAACAGTTACATTAGAGAGACAGAAAGGACTGAACTTGTACTCAAGAAGGGCTGCTTTGGGCTGTTACCCTAATGAATCTACTATTGCTAGATAAAAATAGATAAGATAGATAGGGTTTGAGCTTCAGGCTTTGTCTGCATCTAAGATACCTTACAAAAATGAAAAATACCTTAGAAAAGTGAAATATAAGGTCTTACATCTTCTAAAGTTGATGTAAAACTCCACTGATGTCAGCAGTGCAGGTGTGAGGCTTGGGAAGAGTTATAGTATGAGAAATATTCTTTTTCTTTGCTTTATGAATCAAGTGTTTGACTTAAATTTGTAAATGTACTTTATAAACCTCTGGTTTAAATCTCTTATTTGAGGCAATAGGTTATCTTATGTCATAGAGCTAAGTCTAAAAATAAACATAAAGGAGAAACAGATGTAGACAAATGTAAGCCTGATCCTGCTTTGAGATCTCAGCAACCAGACTGGGATCCCTGGGCTGGCCAGTGGCCCCTGCACACTGGGATCCACCTGTGCAAATCTCTCAGCAGGATCGGTTTTGCCATCAAACTCAACCTAAACTTGCCTAGATCATGTTCCAGTGCTGCTGCAAATCTGCTCTGAGTTTAGCAGGAGCTGTAGTGCCCAGGATGGCAGCTCATGGCTCTGACAAGGCAGGTGCCTTACTTTGGGTTTGAAAATAACCTTTGTAGTTAAGCTGTAAGTGTAACTGTACAAGAGATTTGTAGGGGAGAATTTTGTCTTGATTTACTGTTGCTCTATCCAGATGTAGCTCCTGGAGGCTGTGCCAGACACTGGCTGACCCTTTGCAAATCCTGCGAGGTTTCCATGTTGCGAAGAGCAGAGCTTGCTGCAACATCTGGGAGAATCTGCAGTGGTGCTCTGTACAACAGGGCAAAATTAACACCACTGCAATTATAAAAATACCCCGTTCACAATTCCTGCCATTTCCAGTCCCTCACTGCAGTAGGACTTCATCAGGATGCAGGACAGGTTTGCAGAGCCCTTTTCCCTCCCACTCCATCATCCCTGAAACCACTGCAGATCATCCCAGCAGCTCTGCTGGGTTTGTTTGTTTGTTTACCTTCCATTATCCTCCCTGTTCCCCATACTTCGAGGTCAGTAGATGACCGGCAGATCTGCCCAATTTATTCCTGTGTATGACAAAAGAGACCCGGGTCAGCCAATGAGCCGTGAACTTCTATTTCTATTTCGCTGCGGTTGTGCGCCCGTGATCTGCACACTGCCAGTCATCCACCATATTGATGAGATTAGCTGGTAATTAAAAACCCAGCCAAGCCAGGCACAGGAAGATGACTCAATTAGCAGAATGTCACTGAATCTAATTTACTTTGCTTATCACAGACTTATTCTCTAATGAATTAGAAACGAAGAGCAGGACACCTTCAGAGGGAGATCGAGGGGCTTAAAGGCTTAAACGCTTTCTAACCCCTGTGAGCTGGTGGTTTGGGTTGCAGGGAGTGTGCTGATACTGCTAATCACAGACCCAGGGGCTGCTTCCCAGTACCTGTGCCCTGAGGGAGTGTATCCAGGGAAGCCCTGATGCTGGCTATTTCATGTGACAGGCACCGATTAGGTCAGACCTTCCCTTCTTTGTAAACCTACATGAATTTATAAGCTGGGGGTAAGCAGGGGCTTTGGATGTCATGTCACTGGAATTGTGCTCAGGGATGATCTCTGTGACTGTGGAGCTGACACTGAAGGTGGTGTTTGGCCAGTGAGAGTATGAGGGATTTCCTGGAAGCAAAAGCATGTCAGAATAGTCATCTCCCAATGTAATGAGTATTTTAAGGCACTTCTTAATGCTTTTCTCATTTCAAATATGATGTTTGGATGATTAACAATTAGAATAACGTATTTTACCAGAGCACTTTGCAAGTGCTTTAAGAGACCATTGGACAGATGTACAGCTGAATTTGTATGTAAAGTGGAGACTATAAAACATTATCTCTGCTGCTCTCTCCATAGTAGATAACAGAGCATATTATGGCTGATTTAAGTGAGGATATTACTGGGCTCTGAGCTTTTAATCTGATCTGCATGACAAAGCCCACATGGCTTCATGAGCCTTACAGGGCTCACGGGGAGCATGTGGAGGTCTGGGTGTGCTGGTCACACCACGGGATCAGGACTAGGGGCTGGGAGTTTGTTACTGTCACCTGAGCTTGTGGAGCACTCATCAATAGCTGGCCTTCAATGCCTGGGAAAATGATTTCTGCCTTGGCAAAGAAAAAACAATTGGAGCAAATAATCTCATTCTCATAACTTTGTTCAAATAATAATAAATATAACACAAAATATGAAGTTTTAAAGCTTGTAAAGCTATTTGGGAATCTCTCTCCAGAAACTTAATCCACACTAGCTTCTCCAGCAGTCCAGTGAGCTGGTCTGGAAACTGTAATGGGCTGAAAGCTTTTCTGCAAGCACCTGTGTATATGTTGATTGCAGGAGGGAGGGCAGAGTTGGTGATGAGAATGGATGGGATGGGAAGCCTTCTTTATTTCTGTCCTGAATCTGTTACCAAGGCATAGGAAATGTTGGTTCAGTGACAGTAACTGTCCCTAAAATTCACTATTTTCACTAAATTTATAATGCAGTTTCTGCACAGAAGAAAAAAAATATTTAGACATAGATTACTGTGCAGAGACGGACACAAGTACTTTGCAATTTTCCATTTTACACATCCTGCTAAATGTCCTGTCATTTTCAATCCCTATTTCCTTGTTTCTTTCCCTGGTAGTTCTCCATTTCACAGAAAGCAATTTCTTTAGCAACATGCAGTCATTAGAGAGCTGCTTGTCTAGCACATCTGGGTTCAACAAGTTGTTTCACAGAGGTTTGACCATTGCAAACACACCTCTATAAACTATCCTGGAGGAAGCAAACTCACTAAGATATTCTCATTAAGCTAATAATGACAAGGAAGTCATCCTCTCCACTGAGTCACTGGAGCTGTAGTGCCAGGAGATGCCTTGCCATGTTCAAATGCTGTCCACGGCTCTTGGAAAGTGGGAATTTTGTACATGTGCAGTTATTGAGATCACAGCTCTGAGACTTCTGTTAAACTAACTCAACTGCATACATTTATGATTAGGTATAGCATTGATATGAACAATTATTAATTCCATTCTAACTCTGCTGTTAATATGGTTATTATCCCTGTTATCATTGTTTTGTTTGTTATCTGGAGAATAGTGTTCACACACATTGCTCCTCTCAGGAATATAAGCCACAAAGCCCAGCTCAAAGACCCTGCAGGGTGAGAACTAGATCTGATCTCCTCCCAGTGAGCAGAGATTATTCCCTAAATTTTTCTGGTGACTTTCTTGAGGGAAAATGTTGTGAATACCACAGTGGCATTCCAGTCTGGCTCCAAGAAGAATAAGAGATTAAATAGTCATTCATTTTGCTTTTGGGTTTAGCAGCTGCAGAGACTGGGACTTTTCCTGGTTTCTGTCAGTGACCAATTTCTCACGGGTTTGGAGCAAGGATTACAAAATTCAGATAACTTTAGCATGGCTCTGTTGTTGTAACATTGGAGCTGGTGTAGTGTTAAGCACAAGTGTTAACACAAGGAAGTGGGAGTGAACAGAAGTGCTAGAGAAAGCTGGGGAGCTCCTCAAGGATCCAAGGATAATCTCAGTGCTGTGAAACACGGGGAACAAGAGAAGTTGAAGGATGTAATCTGCAAAATTTACACTGGCAAGGATGAGGCAGGAGTGGAAATGTGAGGAAGCCTGCAGGCAGGTGTGCTGGGTGACTGCTGGGTCGTGGCTGGGTCGTGGCTCGCTGCTGCAGGGGATGTGTCACTGTAGAGGAAGGAGAGAGACTTTATAGGAAGGTGTAAATGTCTGAACATGTATCAGTTAAGGACAAAAGAAAGAAGTGATTCAAAGCCAGTGTTATTAGAGGAACTGGTGGTTTTACACAGTGTAAGTCTCAGGGAAGGGGCAGATCAAAGGGGAGTGGATGCCAGGATTAGGTGTATTGAACAAAGGCTCTCCCCTGAGGCACTCTGGCTGTAAGAATCAGTGCAGGTATCACTGTGCCACTCAGAGCCATGGAAAAGGACTGTTCAAACACTGCCTAAGCCCAATTATGCAGCATTCCTCAACCCCCCGGGATCTGCAAGTGCTTTATAAATCAGATACATCAGGAAAAGGTCTCTGCCACCTAAATATTTATTTTAAGTGATATCACTGGCAAACACAATGGATAAAAGGAACTTAAACCTCTCTGGCTTGTGTGTAAAACAGTGGCAATGATCTGCTCTGATGTTCTGGAGTGTCTTTTTTAGACTGCCATCATCCATGCATGGCTCTCCCATAGCTCCTTCAGGGATTCCATCCATGGTCCCTCTCCTCTGCAGTGAGGCAGCCATGGTTCATTAGCCAGAGAGCATTTGGAGGCAGACAGAGGCTGTGTGGATAATAAGGCACAGGAGGGCCTTTTATTGCTTTAGTGGGAGCTAAAGATGAGCACAGCTAGAAATGGCTTCACTCACACATGGCAAACCTGACACCACCAAGGGTCACTTTTAACTCTCCACTTGTCACTTTGACAGAGGTGACAGGGAAGCCCAGGCTGGGTGTAAAGCAGAGTGTGCAGTGCTGCTCTCCTCTCCCAGCCAGCTGTCCTGTGGTAATTAGGGCCACAACTTGGTGTGGCAGCTCATAATCACCATTGCCACTCCTCCTGTCGGTGCCAGGTGGTGATGGTGGCACGGGGGCACAAGGGCTCCAGGAGCCCAGCCTGGATGCTCCGATGAGGAGGAATATCCATGTCTGCTTCTCTAGAGTCACATCCTGGCAAAACATGGCTGTAGAGGAGGAGCATCAGTGTGAGGGGAATGGGAGTGGAGTGCAGGGATGGATACAGGAGGAAGCATCTGGGAAGACAGGAGGATTTCTGGCACCTGTAAGAACAGGAGTGAAAATTTGAAATTTTGTCCCTGCAGAGCTGAGGACCTACTTGGATGGTGCTGATAGTATCCAGGGCTGCTCAGTTTTCCCCAGGCTCATGTGCCAGGAGGCGGCTGATGCTGCCCAGCGTGGCTGCCTGCAGATTGCATTTCAACTGGGGCTTTTCTCTTCCTAAAAGTATTCCCTGGCATCTGTTTGCCCAGTCACAGTGCTACTCCCTGCACATTTGCATTGATGTATTTTACTCCTGAGCATTTCAGGAGGCGGCCTGAGGGGCTGGCCAGTGCCCCTGTCCTGGCTGGGGCTCACCCTTTGCCTGGCCCCAGGAGGGCGCAGGGCACTGAGGTGCTCAGGGTGGAGAGGGGGAATGAGGCATTGTCTCAGCACATGTGCTGTGCCAAACCCAACAGAATTAGTGGTAAGGCACCAAGAAATTTTAACATGACCTAATAAAAACCCTGCTGCTGGAGCTGCTGAGAGACTGACTGTGCTGCAGCCAAGGAACCTGTCCTGCAGCTCTGGGGAGAAGCAGAGCCCTGCAGCTGTGGGAAGTGAGCACAGATGGGGAGCAGAAGACACAAAAGTGAGAAGGGGATTGGGACACTTGAAGGCCCTTGTCCCAGCTCTCTGAGTGCTCCTGTGCTGGGACCCAAAGGTGGTCCCAGCCTTGTGCTCCTGCCATGGCACACTGAGGCTCAGGAGGGCACTTCCACAGAGGAGATCTTACAAGGAAGGAATTTTCTCCATCATTTGAAAAAAAAATCCCTTAAAAAACCCAACCAACCAACCAACCAACCAACACCCCAAAAACCTGCAAAAGCCCCCAAACCCATGAAAAACCATCCCAGAAGCTGTTTTATTTACCATGGAGAGAGTTAATGTGGGTCTTGAATGCAACAAGACTACGAATCCTTTAACAATGGTCTCTATCTATGTTAGCCAAATAACATTTCTGTCTTTGACCCAGCCTCTCAAGGCCTTCTACAGATGAATACCAATGACCCAGGCCTTCATTACCCTGTCATTACACAAATCCTGCTGTTAATTTATGTATAGGAAAGAACTAGCAGCTACATAAGGCTCCATCAGCTGCATAATTACTGCATATATTATAAAACAGCAGCAAATGCTGCCTGTGAATACAAACCATCTCTGCTCATTAGAAACCTTGCAAGAATTAATTAATGGAGGTGTGATTCTGCCACTGGAAGCCATGGGTATTGTCCCAGGGTGCCTCAAGATCTAGCTACCTTGGGTTTTCTATTGACTTTAATGTAGACTCCAGAGAAATTAAGATGAGCACATGGCCTAAGCCAAAGCTGAAGGAGGCAAAATTGGGTGCTGGAGCCCCCAGGAGGCCCCGTGGCTCCTCCCAGCCTGAGCCATGGAGGTTTGCACGGCCACAGCTGCCCTGCAGAGGTGTCTGTCACTGGGCACTGCCTGGCAGCTGGTCCCTCCCAGCACGGATGTGGAGGGACTGTGTCCAGCCTGCTCTGGGTCTGGATGCATTTTCAGAGTTCAAGCTCTTGGGATGCAGGTCTGGATCCAACCTTTAAAACAAATGACATGATCCTGTAATTTGAATAGAAGAATGAAAGGATTTAGGAATTTTCCACAGTGACATTTGTATTCTAAGATTAATTTGCCAGCACAGCTTATAACTTCCCAGGTTTCTGTTTGCTTATGTGTGAGAAGAATGTGCTCTGCTAGACTGACTGTAGTGATCAGTTAAATGACTTATGCATCCATTAGTTTAAAAAACTTCTATTCTGCTTTGTATCTGTATTTTAGTGCCACCTGATATTAACTTTCTGCTTGAATGATGGCCACTAATTCTGTGTGGGGCTCTTGAATATCAATCAGTAAAGGTTTGACACTCAGCTCAGTCTGGAGGTGAGGGTAGGGATGGATGTGTGTTTTCATGACACATGCTTTCATTTCATGGGTTTTCTCTCTTCTCATGGGAAGGGGAATTGGGCTTTACCTGCTCTATGAGCTGAGTGATGGTTTGGTGCCTGTATCAGGGAAAACTACATGGAAAATTTGTGTAACAGGGAAAAAGGTCTGCTGGTGGGAAGCATTGGTCAGGAATTCTGGGACAGAGGGGGTGAGGGATTGCTACATCTCCTGATCCTAATTTTGGGGAGCACTGGGGCTCTGGTTGGCAGTCAGAGACACCAACACTGATGGTGCATTTCATGTGGGCTTTCCAACCAGCCATGGAAATAGCAAACCTCCTTGGAGTCAATTCTGGCATAAAGGATGGAAAACCTGTGTTTCCCAGGGAGGAGAGAGCTTACGGTTTTCAGGATGACTGAGATATTTTGAGTTTGTTGCTACTTTTCTTGAGCAAAATGCATGTTTTGAACAATTAATAAAACATCCAGCTTTGACACCTAACATGCTGCTTTTGTTGGCGTTTTGTTTGTGGACATGTAAATAATGTCTGTTTATCTGTAATTGAGCTATGGGATATTCCTGTGTCCATTTTTTCCTGGAGAAAGGCCACTTTTGGTTTCCTGCTGATGGAAATTGTAAGAGCCATGGTGCCTCTTCTTCCAAAGGGAGCCTGTGAAGGACTCCAGAGTGGCTTAAAATAACTCACTGTTGAAGCAGCCACAAAGGACCAAAGGCAATCTAATCCATCAGGCAGGAACATTTTCAGTTGGACTATTTCATTCTCTAAAATAAATAAAGCATGTCCTCATTAGAATGAGAGGGACACATGAAAACTGATCAAATTTGATTTGGTTAAAAAGATTAAACATAGACAAAATTTATGCATTACTGATCTGGAAGGCATTTACCTTTCTTGATGATCCTCATTTTTCAGGGCGTGTGTTTATTAAAGATACAGGTTGTGAGTTTGTGCCTATATTTATTTTTGTTTCTTTCTCACATGCTCTCTGGCTGACAGAGAGTCTTCATTTCAAATGCCTGTTGTCTTTGAGAATTGTCTTCTCATTTATTTACTTTCATTTTGCCTGCTGGAAGTTCCTATTAATAGCAAGATAACAGTGCCATGCCAGCATGTCTTTATCGGAGGCTTTACAGAAGTTGTCAGTTTAATAATATAGCAATAAATTCCATTTAATGTAAAGCAGGACTTTCCCCACAGTGTCTTTAAGTGGTTCATTTTGTCTTACAAATGTAAAGGTCTTGCCTTGCATTGGCTTGCCATGGTGAAGTGTTCCAAATATGGGATATAATGAGGCCTTTTTGTTGTGTCTTAGGCTTCTGTGCTGTCAAGATGCTGCTTCATTATCAATTCCCCATGAATGTTTCTGGGAAGGAGAAAAGGAAAACTTCTTTACAAGTGTTGTCACTTCTCCTGGGATTCCATTTGGGTTTTTCTGTGTATCAGATGGGGTGTGGGGAGATACAGAATTTAATTTAAAATCTTTGACTTTTTCTCTGTAAACTCACTCCAGCATCTTGATAGCTCTGATGTATTTGTCATTTTAAAGGCAATGTAAACACAGTAAATTTTATACTGCCAATAAAATGTGTTGGTGAGCTCACAGAGAAATTCCCAGATCTTGGAAGACCATTAATGTTTGAAATACATAGTAACCTCTTTATTGCAACATTTTACACATCTACAAAATTAGGTTACCAGTCAGTAGCTAGCTGTAAACTGCAGTGCTGCAAAATAAACTTGAAATAGTAAATATTGTATATTACACTGTATGATCTTTTTAATAGTCTAATTTTCAAAGGGGTCTTGGAGAGAAAATGCTTGCTATTTCCAGCTTATTCTTGAACTACACATAGTGGAGATACACAGCTTATTAAATGGCTCTCTGACATATGGCAATTATGCTGATTCTAATGATGGTTAAAATCTAGCTCCAGCTAAATGCTGATAGGGGTAGCAGCCTTAATTAAACTCACATTTAGGTTCTGCTGTTCATGCCTCCTAGCCATCAGAGCAAAGCTCCCAGTTGCTGCCTAACCAGGCTGTGTTTTGTCTCTCAGGACTGCATCCATACAGAGCTATCCAGTGATGGCTTGGGAGGGGTGGTGCTGTGTCCTGGGACTCAGGAATTGCCAGGGTGTGTTGTGCAGCCCATGTCCCTGACAGCAACCCAGGGAGCTGCTGAGAGGAGCATTCCCCACTGAGAGGGAGCACTGGGAAATTTGAGGTAGAAGATGATCCAAAAGATCACCTGGCTCTGGCTGCTCTGGCTGCAGCAGAGTTTTCTGCCAGCACAAAACACCACTATGGCTTCAACCCTTCGCATTTAATAGCCTTTTTTATCCTGCAAGAATTCCTTCCTCCAGAGATCTGTTTTCATGCTGCTCCAAGCCCTTCAGCATTGAGGTGAGGTGTGACATCTCAAAGATATTCACTCTGATAGATGAATTATTCTCAAAAAGAGTCTAGATACCACTATCAGTGAGGGAAGGCTGTAAAAGAATTCCATTTGCATATTCTTAATGTTCTCAAAGAAAATAAATTCTAAATTTTATTGGAGAGGGTGGTGAAGTGGAGATGCGTTTGCTGTGCTGTGCAGTCAGTTTGGACGGAGCTGGTGCTTAAGCACTCTGACATCTCTCCCAAACTGAGGGTGAACTCTGCTTGCCTTGTAGCACTGAGCTCCTGATCATTCATCTCTCTTAGTTCACTTTAAAGAGTCAAACTGTTAAATGGTTGGGGAGGACTGTTTAAGAAACTCTTCACATCACAAATTGCATGGTAATGAAGTTCTTTGCAAGATATATAATGAAGAGCTTGCAGGTTTCTGTTGGTAGCTAAGTAAATCTGTAATTATCAACTCTGCAAGGTAGAAATTTAGGATGAAGGTGGCTGATCTGGTGCTATAAATACATTGGTTGATAGTGCAATATAGATCACATATTCCTCACCTGAGAATTGGAGTTGAGGTGCTCACATTATTACTGCCTAAACCATAAAGTCTTAGCCCAGGAAAGCTGAAAATGTGCCCTGGCTTGCTGCTCATTCATGCCAAGTTCATACAGACTCTTCTGGCTTTTGGTCAGAGGAAAGGCAAGGGACCAGTGAAAACTGAAAGCAGGGTCAGACCTTAACTCCTTCCAGAAGTCACTGAGAAACAATTGGTGCCATTCAGGGCTGCAGCAGCCTTTTGGCAGAAGACTTCTTCCTTTTTCTTTTCCTGTGTCATTGACACTAAAGCATTCATTCTTGATATTCCTGTCTAGTTAATGACTACTTGTAAGAGCTCTCTCTTCCTGAGGAAGCTCAGAGGGAATAACCTAAGGCCAACCTCAAATTCATGGACAGGGAGGCACTGTTGGATGGGTTTGGGCCAGGACACAGAATATAAATAATGATTTCCTGACCCTAATGGGCAGAGGGCAGAAATCTAAGACCTTTCTGTGACCTTCTGCAAACTCAGCCACAAAAAGCAGATATTGCTGTTCTATCAAAAAAGGAAGCAAGGTCCAGAGATATCTAATAAAATAACTTATATTCCTTGTTGAGACTCACCTAAAAGAAAACCTTTGACCCTCAGGTGTTGAAGTCATGTGTAGAAGTATTTCTTTTTTTTTTTTTATTTTTCCCAGTGATATTCACCATCTATTTTCAAAGATAAGATAAATATATAACTTTACTTCATATCACCACATCCCTGCTTTCCATCTGACGTTTCCTATAGGTAACTGAAACAAGGCATATGTGCTGAGAGTGTCTAATAGGCTTTTTATCATCTCTAGCTGGAAAAGCAGCTTTGTTCTAACCCACCTTAGGTTAGGCAGGGTTAGACCCTACCCCACAGTGCTGTAACTCACCTGTGATTGACTGGTGCTTTGGGCAGGACTGAGAATCCACCCTGAGCTCGCAGTGCAGAGGCTGAAAGCTCCCGCAGCACCTCCTTACTCTGCACAGTCACGAATCACCAAGTTCCTTTTTAGGCTGTTTTTGGCTTTTTCCCCCCAATTTATGCAAAGAAACTTTCCCCTGTCTTACAGGACTTGCCAAGCACTTGTCCCAGTTCTGGCAATCATCTATAAAGAGAGATGAATGCATCATAAAATGTGTATGGCTTGCAGAGAGTTTTTTGTCTTTTAAAGAGGTCTGCTTGCCTTCCCCACAGTAAGGCACTTTGAGCTCTGTGGATGAAAAAGCCCAGCACTGTGTAGAACAATGAAAGCACTAACACTGTCTGGGATAAATCCTACAGGATTAGGCAGGCCTGAGATAATTATCGTTTTCCAGCAGAGGAAAGAGGCAGCAAGCTGTGTAGACTTCTGAGTCTTATCTGTTCTCTTTTTGCCATCAGAGGAGCAACTTTCATGCTCAGTTAGTATGAAAAATATGTAATGAAACTCTATAGCAAGTGACTTAGAAGCTGAATAACTCATTAGTACTTCTGTTCTCCAATTATGTCCCAATTTGTGTACCCCATCAGGTGCTGGTTAAATCCTCCTTTATTTGTGTTTCCATCCCTTACACCAGGAGTCACTTGGATGCCTTTGAGGTTTCTCTGGGCTGCTGCCACTGTGCTGTGCCAGGCTGAGAGTGCAGGTTGGAGCATGGAGCTGCCTTTGGACACAGTGCCCGGCCAACAGCTCTGTGATTTCCAAGATTGCCTCTACCAAAGGTTGTCCTCTGCCTTCCCCCCAGGGTTACAATTTGCAGTGAAGCAGAGACAGAATCAGAGAATGGCTGAGGTTGGAAGTCACCTCTGGAAAGCGCCTGGTCTAACACTCCTGCTCAGAGCAGGGTCACAGAGAGAGGGTCACCTGGGGCTGTGTTCAGGCTTTGAATATCTGCAAGGATGGAGACATGACAATCTCTCTGGGAAATAAGTGCCACTGTTTGCCAGAGGGATCAAACATAACATAAAAAAATGCCAAACTTTTTCTTAAGTTTGAATGGATTTTCAATATTTCAATGAGTGTCTTTTGTCTTGTCACTGAGAAGAGCCTGACTTGGTGTTTTTTACTGGCTCCCATCAGATATTTACATGCATTAAAAAGACACCACCACCCCTGAGCCTTCCCTTCCCAGCCTGAGCAAGCCCATCTGTCCCAGCCTTTCCTCATTTGAATGATTCCAGCCCTTTATCATTTTAGTGGCCCCTCAATGGACTCACTCCAGTACTTGCTTGTCCAGAACTGGACCAGCAGTGCTGCAGCTCAGGGCTGAGTAGAGATTAATCACCTCCTGTGACTGCTGCTGGTGGTCTTCTAGCAACACACACTGCTGGAAATATTTTCCTTCTTTACATCCAGGGCACATGGCTGGTTCATGTCCAGCTTGGTATCCACCAGCACCCAGGTCCTTTTCTGCGGAGCTGCTAAACTTACATCTTACTCTGTTTTGCCAGAAAGATACAGGTAAAAGAAAATGTTCTTATCAGTAGAGTGGTTTTGCTTATGTTTTTAAAACCCAGACACTTTGATCAGAGCTGTGTGAGAGTTACCCCTGTGTGATTGGACTTTGAGAGGGCAGTAACCTGTGGTACACCTGAGCTGGGATGTCCCAAATGCTGCTCCCCTCTTCCAGCATTGTGTTGAATGAATGGGTTCTGTCATTTGTGCAAAAATGTGTGGCTTAGGCTGGTGCTAGCAAGCCACAAGCCAGCACCAAGCACACCAGTGGGTCCATGAGGCCGAGCTCAGCAGAGGCACTGGCTCAGGCCCTGAGCAGGGGAGCTGTGTTAGCCCAGCACAGCCCTTCTGGCAGGGCTCCTGAGCCTGTGCCCTGCTTGTCACTGCTCTCCTGGTGCCAGATCTGGAACTAGTCTGGGTACAGATGAAGTGCACTGTATTTATTGCATGTTGTAAACATGCCTGTAGGCTGCTTAGGCTGCACTTAGACTGAATTCCATGGAAGGATTTGGATACTAGATTCTGTGCCACCAGCAGGAATTAAGCATCCAGCTCTGCCTGAGGATCTGGTCCTGAGGCTCTTAGGTCAGTGTTGCTCAAAGAGATATTCAATATGATTCAGTGGATATAAATCACCATTGTTCTCTTTATCTGAAAAAAGGCTGCTTTGATTTATACCAGCTCAGGAGCTGGCATGCTGTTTGTGTAGGAGAGTGCTTGCATTCCTCCCAAAGCCTGTGGCTGTGTCTCAGGGTGATCTGTATTCCACTGCAGCACAAAGTTTTTTCAAAATTTGGGAGCCATTTACAACTTCAGTGCCATGCTGTGACATGATGCATTGCTTTGTAAACAGGGCCTTAAATGGCTGAGGTCTTAAATCCATAAACTGACTGAGGCTTGGCAACACTTTGAAAATCTCTTTGCCAAATAACATGCATTACAGCACCCACCAAACAAGACCTGACTGAAATGTTCAGATTCCTTTTGACACTCTACCAAGATATTATGAGACTACCTAGGGCTTATTTCCCCTAAAAATAATAAGAAAAATGTATTTGTGCTATGTGTAAAATGATAGATCTGAAATACATTACATGCTCGCTTCCTTTGATATTTTATTTCCTCTAGGATAGCATCTTTTTTAAAAAAATAAATGATTGCTATCAGTTTTGCGTTTGGAACCTGCTTGCTAAGACATCCCCCAGACAGAATATCCTCCCCGAGCCACTTCAGCATTTGTGCCTCTTCTCTTCCCTCTCTCCAGATGGAGCCAAGTGGGGATGGTTGCTGTAGGTACCAATATTTCTTCTGTTATTTTTGTAGACATGTTTCAATTCATCTGCTCCAACAGTTGGGGTTGTTCTTCCCCTCCTCTTCATGAGGACATGGCTATATTTTTCTGCAGCTTTACTTTTCACTAAGGCATCCATACCACCATTCTAATTTACCATTTCACAGCACTTTGCATCTTTTAAACACTGAGTTGTTCAGGAGCACTCATGTTTGTCAGGTGATGTGCCTGCCTCACAGAGAGCTCTAACTGCTGTCCAGGCTCTCAGTAATGAACTTTCTCCAGGCTTGATTAGTGTGCTTACATGTGCTGCTGCTCTGCATTCTCCTTTAAGACACGTGCTTGTGTATTTAAAAAAGTGAGAAGTCAAGAAGCAGAGTTCTTTGACACACGTTTGATTTGATTTTTGGCTATAAAATCCTTAGTCCTGTAAATTCTGCTTGTTTCAAAACACAACACTGAAATCTGGCCCTGCAAGTGCACATGGACACAGCAGCCCTGAGGTGCATGAACCAGCTTGGTTTTCCTACTGCTGCCCCTTGAAAAGCAGCAGCTCCTAAGTGGTCATACCCAGCAATAGCCTTGTTGTGACCACATGCCAAATTCAAGTGTATCGTAAAATCTGAAAGAAAACAGGAGTTTCAGGGAGGCAAAAGCTCTGCACACCGGTGCAGTGTGTTCAAAAATAATAAAGAACATTTTCTGGGTACACCTGCATGTCATTCAGCATAAAAGCAGTTAATAACCCAATTACTTCACAGCATCCTCTTCAGCTTCAATTTCCATTCTCTTTTATAGCAGTCTAAGGTTGTTTCCAAAGTGCCCAGACATTCTTAGAGCTACCTGGTGAATCATAAATCTGCAGACAATGTTCTCTGAAAGCCAGCAGACACAAATGATGTAAAATGAACTCTGGCCTTTTGCACCAACGTCTCTTAACATTTATGTTCTTCCTTAAGTGATTTTATGGACTTGAGGAAGGGGTAGTGTATTTTGGAATTTTTGTTGTTAGGCTTTGTATTGCTCATTACACACCCAAATTTCATGTCAGAGGAAAGTGTTCTTCTGTGGTGGTCCAGAGGCCACCTGGCACTTGAGGACAGCCAGGAGATAATACCCAGAAAATGCAAAGCACGTCTGGAGGGGGAACAGTTTTAGACCTTCCTCTCATGGGCACAAAGTCAAATCCATCATACACTATTTATCATATGTTGAGAAAACAGAGAGAGCAAACCAAGACCTCAGCCAAGTCTCTGCTGAATTAGGATGCGTGAAACATCCCAGCCACCACTGCTGACTGAATGACTGTAAGAACCCATCTGTGCCTGGGGCCACCTAATTGGGGGGGTTACTGGCAGAGCATGATTTGGGGCCAGCACAGTAGTGCCCATCCTGTCATTTTGTCATTCTTCCTCTCAGATCTATCACCTGACACTTTTCTGCACACTATCAGAGTGAGACTTGTCTCAGAGGGGGAAAAATTATGTTCAGTAATACATCTCTGCTTCTTTTTATGCATGGACTTGTGGAACCCGAGTGGCAATTGGACCAACAAACAGTCACACAACTGGAGATGGAGGCTTTTTTGAGCTGTTGCTTAACTTCAGCATGCACTGCATGAAAGAGCAGCAGGGTGGAAAGAGTGTTCTTCCCTCCTGCCATTCCTCCTCCAGATTCATTTCCAGTCTTTGATCCTTGGCTGCCCAGGATGTGATAAATAACCATTGCAAGCCTTTGATAGATAAGCAGGAGGTTCTTAGGGAGGAGGACACACTGAATGGGGAGCAAGAAAGGCTTTACAAACTGGTTTTTACTTCCATGCCCCCTGGGGTGGGCTTGGCTGAATTCATTCTCCATAGGGGCCTCTGATGCCAAGATATGGCTAACCTGGAACATCTCCATCCCTTCCTCAAGCTGCACAGTTTGCAGGAGCATAAGAGCAGCTGTAGCCTCTGGTCTGGAAGTCCTGCTTGCTCCTGAGGCTCTTGAGCAGCTCCAAAGCTCAGCCCCTGCCTGTTTCACAGAGAACTGGGATGCAAGCAGCCCCTCCTCTCTAAAAGCAGAGGCTGTTTAGAGAAATTTCCTTCAGCTCCTCTGCTGGTGCTGTTGGGTCAGGGAGGGGGCCTGGTCTTGCCCAGAAGATTTGGCCACTGCCACTTCTTGAAAATGCCAATAGACAAAAGTGTGTCAGGCAGGCAGACATTTGCCTCCTTCCCAGGCTCTGTTTCTCAAAGTATACAAACATGAATAGAATGATAAAAAAGCAGGAAAATTTACAGACAGAGGATACAATAACACAATTATATTTGGAAAAAAATTTATGGAGATTTTGTAGAAAATCTATAATTTGCCTGAACAATGTGAACAAGCAAATCACCTTCTATCTGACTCATTATGTCTTATTGAGAACTGAATTGTAAGTCTTCCTTGTTCAAGCATGATTAAGACTTACATGTCTCTTGTTGGCAAGATTTCCTATTGAGCAGAGCAACAGCCAAAGAAAATGATGGTACAATTTTATGTGATTAGGAGAAATCCTTAAAAATCTGAGCAATTTTCAGTAACTATGTCAAGGCAGTAACTAAAACAGAAACTTTGACACTTGTCAAAGCTTCATTGTTGGACCAAACAAATGTTTCTAATTGGTTGAGTCAAACTGTGTTTATTCATATCTCTGTGTTTTCTTCAATTTTGGTTTTTTCCTGTAAACATCTGTTATTTTTCTGTTACTGCTTACGTAGTCTTTTTATGCACATTTCCAAGAGTGAAAACATAATTCATTCTTCATTCCTCTTCATCTTCATTTAGGAGATCTTCTGCCCTATTAATATTTTCTTGTAATTTTCTTTTCTTTATTACTTTTCAAATAAATTCACAATAACAATTGGGAAATAAGTAGGATAAACCAATAGGATTTACAAAAAAGCCTTGTGTTGGAGATCTTGTCAAGCATGGTGTGAGTATTCTGTTCATCCCAGAGATGAGAAGGAGAAAAACAAAACCAAGTCTGCAATGAGGTCTTAAGCTATTCCCTTCTGCAGCAACTGGAAATTTGAACATTTAGTTCAAGGAAAAAGATTAGGCAGACACTAAAGGAAAGGAAAACAGAACTAATTTGTGGGTTTGCTAATAACCTTTGAAGGCATAAGCAGTGCTGGGCAATAGACAGCCAGTGGAAATGCAAAGAGGGTGTTTTGTAGCTGGTTAAGCCAGGGCTCAGGCACTGTCCTTGTCAGTCTCTTCTGGTTTGCGGTGAGCTCACAAGGGTGTCCTAGGAAAGCCTCAGGCTGTTGAGTTGTCTCCCTCTGTAAAAAGTCTTAATCCTGTTTACTTCCTCATGGATGCCTGCACCTGATTTTTGCTGTGTTTATCTTGGAATCAGCCTGGGTTTGCAAACACAGGGGTTCATCTGCTCCGCTCCACCACCAGCCTGTTTGAAGATCATGACTTCCTTTATTTCAGGTGACTTTATACTCTTGGCCAAGAGTTTCTCTTTCTTCCTTAACACCTTGTAGTTCAACTTGAGAGTACCCTTCAGTATGACACCCAGTCTAGGGGCCCCAAACTGCCACAAGGGAAGGACAGGACCTGAAACACACACAGGTCACAGAGGGGAGAGTGTTGCTGGGTTTGTTTGCTGTTAGCACTGTACAAGTATCAGCCTCTCTAAAAGCCTTTTTGGCCAATTTGATTTGCAATCAACATGCTAATAAAATCAACTTCTCCCACACATTTCTTTTGTCATACCAGAGGGAGCTTCTTCCAGTCCAGCTCCTGGGCATGACTGCTACTGTGTTATTTCTGTATTTTTGGTGGGCAGGTTCATGATTGCACCTAGTAATAAATTCATCTCAAATCTCAGCTTGTTTTCTGAATGAAATTGCTATTACATGTAAATATTATTCATCTCTTTCTTTAGTTTATCATCTTCTGCTTTACGTGTCTGTCTAATGACTCAGTGCCTTGTTATCACAGCTGCTATTCCTTTTCTCCAGTAATAATTATCAATTACCTGGTTCCTTTTAGAAGTTCAGTTTTGTCATCTTTCATATTTTTCTGTGCTATGTTACCCTCCATAATTCTCTAAACAAATTTTTATACCAGAAATTGTTAGCTGCATTTTAACATTTCCCTTTGATCCAAAATGTCAAAGGGTAAATATTTAAGTTAGACCAAGATGTCCAGAAATAGTTAGTGTCATTTTAATTTTAGAGCAAAATTTTAATGCTTTTACTCCATTTTGCATCAGCCTCCTCTTTTTTGTTTTTAGCATCAAGAGTCAGAAAACACTGACTATATTTTTTAAAAATTTGAAATCAATGAAATTGTCAGGATAAAAATACGATGCAGTTGCATGAGTGATAGTGCTGAAAAAATATATTGCTGTGTCCTTCTCCAATCCAATATTCTCCCTTGAAGTGAAATCCCTTGCAAAATTAAGGCCAAACTCAACCTGGAGAACCAACTGCAGAAGCATCCTGACTTGGGCTGTCAAATAACTCTGACTTCTTTGATTTTTTAGTGTAGAGACTGGTTCAGTAGTGCATTTCTCCAGCATCACTTCATGTCTTTCATAATTTTACCCAGGTTATTTTTTAAAGTATTTTGGTGAGACCTAGGAGCAGAGTTGCAATGGTTTTGATCACTGCCTGCCTCACCCAGCAGCTGGCCAAGATGAAATGCTACTTACTGCATTTTTTATCCCGTTGAGTGCATGATTCATAGAGGAGTAACAAAGGTAAAACTTGTAGGAAAGAAAACAAACCCAACAACAAAAACCCAGCAAACAAAACCCTGTGAGTAAATAATTGCACAAATAAGCACAGAAAAGTTGTGTGTCCAGCTTTGAGGAGAGCTGAGACCCCAGCGATGGGGTGAGGATGAGCCCAGCAGGGAGCTGTGGATGAGTAACTTCAGGGTGGAATATCTATCCTAATATAGGCTCATGGAATCTATGATAAATAAATCATAATTTCCTGTATTGCAACTTCTGTCCATCACTGTGAGCCCTTCTGCCAAGATTTAGCTCTTTCTCATGGCAAAGTTTAACAATCATCGATGTGTTGCCGCTACTACTCCAGTTCAAACAATAAGCAGAAGGACTCTTCTTGAGATGGAGTTACTTAAAATGAGCTTCTTAAAGGTATTGCCATGCAGAAAAATGCAAACTGGAATCTGCAAGCACTGTAACCTCTCAAGCAGGTGTTTTGAAATCCCCACCAGACACTGGCACCCTCTGCAGATGTGTGAGGCTGATGCAGCAGTACAGTACATTTGTAGGTGAAGCAGTGGTGAACACAGTGCACTGTGCAAAACAGGTTGTTTAAAGTAATATGCAGAAGGCCCAAAGAAGGAAGGTAAAGCTGGAATTTGATTATGTGTGGGCATTTCCACAAGAGAGAGGTGCAAAGAAGCTGACTGCAAATCGAGGCAGTCTTCTCAGGTATCCCTGAGGAAAGTCCTCGGTGTGAAAAAGGAGCTGTAAATACAAGACAAGCAGTTTCAAACCGGCTTTTCATTATGGTTGGCTCATTTTAAAAAGCTGAGCTGGGTTTTCCTGGGTGTTTAATGTTTGCAATATCTATTGATTTCAACTGGTGTTGGTACACGCTCGACTGTTTCAGAAGTGTTGGAGCAGCTGCTGTGCCGAGCCTGCTGCACATAACTGCTGAGCACAACAATCTCAGGGCTTGTTTGGGCTCCCTGCTCTTATCCAGCTCACTATCTCTTGCCCTATCCTTACATTGCAATGCCCTCAGGACAGGACTATCTCTTGTGTTGTGTGCAGCAGCTGAAGTGATAAAGATCCTGGCTGCGCCTGGTGCTTCTAGGAATTACTGCAAAAAACCATCCCATAATTACTTATTAATATGGTATGCATCAATGCAAGACATTTCATTGGCTTTAATAGGCTTTGGATCAGTTTCCTCAGTAGCCCTGGCCTTCTTGGGCTCCATTATTCATGAAGGAACATGTTTAATTCAGAGTCAGGGACTGCCAATACAACGAGTGTACCCTGTGCTTTTATCCGTGGATACAGAAGTTATCCCCAAGCTTGGACCAGCTGCATCTGCGTGGATCAGAGCATGGCAGAGCCCCTTCTGAGGAGCTTTGTGCTGCTATGAAATAAAGGTGGAGTTTTTCCACTCAGTGTGGGTGATTCTCTCTCTTTTGCCCAGTGATGGGCAGTGCTCACCTTGGTCCTAAGTGGCAGCTTTGTCCCTGGACTGCCAAGTCAGCAGAGGAGTTTAACAGGTCACAGCAAGGGTCATGCTCTGCTCCATCCTATTTTCATTCAGGGGTAATCTTCTTGTCAACCTTCCATTATCTTTTCCCCAGCTTTTACCTAAAGATAAAAAGAAACAGCTTATAATTCATTACAGTTCATTAAAATGAAAATAAAATTTATTTTGCATCAAAATGAAAAAATATGACTTGTTCATTATTAGCATATAAATGGTATTTTTTATGTCACTCTGCCACAAAATCACTTACATTTTCAATGATCACAGCACACAAAATTAATTTTTGATAGCCTTTTGTGATTTGGTTGAAAATTCTCATTTCTTTTTGTGCATTAACAGCAAACTGTATCCACTGCTATTCATACCAAATTTTAGATAATGAAGCAATTAAAAATACATGGATTGAAGATCTTATCTCATTTTTCCTCTGGCCTATTTCTGCTTCATTATTCATGAAGGAATATGTTTAATTCAGAGTTAGTAATTGCAGATATATCTAGTATAAATTGTGCCTTATATTCTTTTACCCAATTTCAATTTATTTTAGCAAATAGATCTAGGGGGAAAAAAAGAGCAGGAAAGACAAAAGGGCAAAAACTACATCTCAGTGTCACCAAACAAAACCTTACAGGTCTATTGCTTGTAAAGTATGTCTGCAACTCGGGGAAAAGTTGATGCAATGAAGCTCTGTACTTGGCATATTAATAACTTGGCATTCATATCAAATGGCTGAATTAAATTATTCTGATTTGAGGCAGTTTGAAAGACCTCATGACTCAGTGTTGCTGTTGCTCTGCTGCTTTGTCCATAAAGTCAAAAAGTGGAAAAAAAGTCAAATCACTGAAAAGCAGAAATAACAGAGATATAAAAATAGAAAATAGCAGAATCAAAATAAAATTAAGGTGTTTTAGGCAAAGTAGAGGAACCTTCACTTGCCAGAAAGTGAAAATGAGTCTGGAGGGTGTGTTTCCATGTGCCTGGAGTGAGGTGTGTAACAGCTTGATAAAACATTCAGATCCTGAACACATAGAGATCATGAGAGCTGTCAGTGGTTTGGGATCCAAGGGAAGGAAGGGCAGTCCGTGCAGCAGAGTGGGCTGGGAGGGGGCTGCCAAGGGCTGCTCCAGATGGCTCCTGCTTGCCCCTCCCAGCTGTGTCAGGGGCTGCTGGGGCTGGCAGGAGAAAAGCAAGGAAATGACAGCTCACACAGAGCAGGAGGGGGCTCGGACCAGGCAGCCAGGACAGCCCAGGGCTGCCAGGGAACTGTCCCCAAAGCCCAGCTGGGGCCAGGCTGAGTGCCTGAGTGGGGCTGAGGGTTTGGAGGGTGCCCGTGGAAACAGCTCTGCATGGGGAGGTGCTGACAGGGTTAATGCTAAAGGTTGGCTGTTGGTTACTGCGGTGCCAGGGTCCTCTCTTTGGGTTGCAATCTGTCCTTAGGGGTTGTCACAACAATCCCCTTGTCCTGAACCTTCTGCAGAAGAAAAGAAGGGTGATATGGGTGAGGCTCCAGCTGCTCCTCTCCCCACGTGTCAGAGTGCTCTGGAAAAGTCTTTTGTTCGAATTGCAAAGGACACAGCCCCAAACCTTCCTTTATACCAGTGGAACTTTTTGTATGAATGTCTCAGACTTGAAATAGAGTTTGTAGAATTAACAGTTTGGATTTATTAAACATTGTGATCAGCACTTTCTGGTGCAATTATTAATGCAAATATTTCGGCCCAGTTATTTGATTAAATGAATAACTTGCAAAGTGATGCATAGTCTTTTCTGCATAGTCCTTGATTCATAATTTCAATAAGTTAATTAATTACAATCTTATTTTCTCTCTTAATGAATTCTGGTTAGCTTTGATGGCTTTGGAAGCCTTAAACGTGAATGATTCTCAGTTAATGTTTCAGAGAGGTTTTATGTTCTATAGGAAATACCTTTTGCAAACTCTCTGTCACCTTTCAGTACAGAGCACCAACAAAAGTTCTGCCTACCCTCTGCTCCCTGTGCCCTGTGAGGAAAATCCCTCCCTTCAGAGATGAGTATCCCTGTTTTTCCTAGGTGACACTGTCAGGCATTGCTTTCAAAGGAATTACAGTGCATTCAGCTGCTCTGACCAACAAAAGCTGTGCTGCTCTGGGTGAGCAACCACTGGGAGTCTGTGCCACCAGAGCCCTGAGAGGCCATGCAGGGTGTGTGACCTGTCTGCAATGTCACCCTTGGTGACCCTGAGCATGGCCCAGGCCCTGTGTCCTCAAGCTGCCCATGAGTGCCTCGACTGCTTTCAGAGCCTGCACTGGTGGAAACTTGCTGCTGGTTCACCACATGCTGGTGAAATTAAATAGAATGCAAAATTCTTCCAAGTACATGACATCTGTTTTCCTGGAATCCTGTCTTTACTAAGTTCACTAAAAGCAGATTTCCTGGAAGTGGAACTGGTGCACAGAGAAGGAGTTTTCAGCAGGGTTGTGCTGTGGAATGGCTGTGGCTGTGCCAAAGCTGACCTGCTGATGGCTGCTGGGGACAGGGGACATCAGGGTGTAACCAAGCCAACAGTGGAGCCTCTGTAGGAGGAGACACCTCCTCACCAAATGGCCCATGCTTTTCCCCACTTCAGCATGGTAGTTCGCTTGCTCCTGCAGTTTGACCTTGATTTTTTTTCCTTTCCCTGTCCTGTTTGGATTTGGTCCTTTATCTTTTACTCTATTTTTCCAGATTTAGGCTGATTTTGGAGAAAGGAGGTGAGAGGCCACATGTTTGGAGTTTATTCCATTGTCTCAGACCATATCTCCTCAATCTCCTCCTCCTTTTCCTATCTCCTTTTTAGCCACATTTCTGAAACATCAGAAATCAGATGTTTCTGATCTCTGCCTTTCCCCCCCATCACCAGAGTTTACTCCCTTTCCATTGTTCCACTTTCCTCCATCCTTTTGTGGGAGGGTGGCATGAAAGAAAACACCATTGAACTCAGAGCATCTCCTTGCCTTCCACCCATGCTGCAAAATAGGCAGCAAAAGCAGTCCCAGCAGGCGTCCTTGAGAGAGACCTGGAGGCTGGAGATAGAGAGCCTCAGACTCTGAGCTAATAACCATCTCTAATTAAGAACTGGGTAATTCAGATACCCATCAGACACACTATCTGATCATGAGCATGAGCTTGGCACAGGCCTGAATCTTCCCTCCTCAGTGTCCTACTCTGCAGTGAACGGTCATCTAAACAGTCCCACAAAGCAAGGCTTCATCGGCTTCACTTCATTAGAAACTAATTAGAACCACCACCCCAAGCTGGAAAGATACCTTTGAAGTACAAATATTTCCTCAGCTTTTCTTAATCAAGGCTTTCTTTTTATGCCCCTCTATATATCCTGATTCCAGCCAGCACATGAACTAGAAATCCTGGAAGGCTGGGAGGGAAAAACTCCTCTTGCTGCATTTCCAATTGGATGAAAACCAAAAATCCATTGGAAATCTCATGGTTTCCAGCACAATGTACTGGCCAAGAGAATCTGGAGAAGTTGCAAATAAGCATCCAGATGTCTGGATAAATCCCTGAACTTAAAAAAAAATCTTTGGAGGTTTGTTTGTTCTTAATACAAAGAATAAAACTTTATTTATCAATATTAGTAAACTCCTCAAAGCACATGGTGCCTAAAACCAAAGAATTAGCTGTACTGTTTGTGTTGATACGCTTACGGGCCTGAGGGCTTGTGTGGCCTGGACAAACAAATATTCTCACTGGAAAGCAAATTGTGAAAGGCAACTTATTCAAGAAGGCAACCTGTGCAAAAGAGAGAGCGATGTGTGCATGGTTTTTCTCACCTCTCCCACCCTGGTCAGGGAATGTCCTTCACATGCAGCCCAGCTCTGTCAGTGTCAGGAATAGAGTGCAGGGACTCCAGGTCCTGTGCCACTGTCCCCTTTCCCTCGAGCACCAGTGGTCAGGACAAGTGGGCAGCCACGTGTCTCCTGCATTGCACACTGTCCTGAGCTGTGGTGAGAGGTGGAGAACATTACCTGAGGTACAGAACCAGGATGGGGCCTTGATTCACACATTTTCAAGATGTCTCCCATAAATTCACTGCAGAGTAGCTCAGATCTCTGAAGAGCAAGCTCTGTGATGTGGCCTTGCTATTTCAGATGTTTTTGTTGTTTGCTCTCTGCATCTTTATTAACAGCACTCTGTCAAGGCTGTTGCATTAAACCCTGATCTACCTTGACAGTGGGAGCAGGGCGTGCACAGTGAAGGGCAGGTGTCAGCCCCTTGCCAGCGGCAGCCCTTGCTCACAAATATTTAACCATTTCCTAGGCTCCCAGGAAAGACACATGGAAAGGGCCACTGGTGCTGAGGTGGCACAGAATGGCACTGCTAACTAAAGCACGGCAGAGAGGAAAGCTGCACTCTTGAATTTCATACCTGGAAACCTGCCAGACAAGAGGAACCTCAACCAGCCTTGCTGCTCTCCTGTCGAGGCACCGTCTGCTCGGTCACATTTACCAGGTGGGAGCTACTTATCATTTCACAGCAATTCTGCAGCCTGAAGCCTACTGACCTGTGGGGAAATTACTCAAAGGGCATTTTATAGCACTTGAAGCTTCATCTATGCCTAGTGATGAGCTCACTGCTCTAGTTTTGAAGGTGCTTCCTGCAGTGATTCTTTCATGAATCGCCACTTCATGACATAGTTTCAATTTCTAAACATTCTGGGATCTCCTTCAAATAGCCTAAAGGGAAGTGGCAGGTTCTGACACTCTTGACGCCCTCTTGAAAGCAATTCAGATGCCAAATGTTGGGCTCAGTATTGGGAAATGATCAGAGGGTTCTGCCTGGCTTGCTGGTGACTGATGGAGAAGGGGACTGACCTTTGAGGATGTTTGAAAGGGAAAATACTAGTTGCTATGTTTCTGTGAAGGGGATGATGAGAGACACAGGTGGGCAGGGCATTTGTTTCCTTGGCTTCTTGTTTTTAATTTAGCTAAAGGCACTGGGAAACTTCATTGGCAGATAAGAAAAAATCTACAGCAACCTAAGCGAGCCACGTAACCCTGGCATCTGCCTTTCTGAATATTTTAAATTTCTCACTGCAAAAACTCAATCCACCTTCCTAAGTGGGGCAACCTACTCACAGCCCGGGTTCACTGGGATGCTCTCAGGTTTTCTAGCTCTCTAAGCCAAAGAGCCGTGATCTCTGCTAGCTCTGTTCCTCCTGAGCAGAGGCATTGCTCCCTGGCCTTTCTCTGTGGCTTTCCCAAGGTCTGCCCTTGCTCAGGGTGTGTCAGTGATGTGAAATCTCTGGCTGTTGCTGTGTGCAGTGTGGGACAGGCCGTGTCCCCGTTAGCAGGACAGGAGCAGCCTATAGCCAGCAGAGATCCCACAGGACACATCCCCTCTCAGAGCAGGGCCTGTCCCCTCNCCGGGGTCGGGGCCGGGCTCGTGTGTCCGGCCGGGGCCGGGGCCGGGCCCATGTGTCCGGCCGCGGTGCAGGCGCTGGGGAGCCGCAGAGGGGCTGCCGGGCTGCCGTGGTTGTGCTGCCAGCTGGCGCCGCTCAGGCAGGCGCCGAGAGGGGACCAAACATATCCCGGAGAAATAGCCCAGATGAACCTTCCCACAGCGCCACCATTCCTTCATGTTCTCCTGGCTTCATACAGCACCTTGACTTCAAGGTATCTGCTCACTGCAATTGAAAATTTGGCTTGAACATCTGAAAGCTTTTGTTTGCAAGTTTTAATTTTGGCAGAGTTTATGTGTGGGTTTTTTAAAAGTTTTTTTGAGTTCTCTGGCTAAGGAAAAGTTTGAGGTTTAAATTATACAGTCACATTAACAGCAGTCTGTATGTTAACTACAGTAGTTGGTGGGCTTTGAAAGGTTTGCTATAAATCACCTCAGCTCATGGTATTTACTGTAACTGCTGCTGCAGGACAGCCTGACACCCAGTGTGTGTGTGCCCTGTGGGGGAGGAGTGGCACTTGTCCCATTTTGGTTCAGTCACAAATAAAATATATTTTTTCTCCCACCTCATCAAGGTCTTTTAATATGAGAGCTAAGACAGGCATTTGCAAATTTTTTTTTTCCGGGGTTGAACTCTTATGTTTCAACATAAAATTTTTAATCCAACAGTAATGCCTGGGTGTTGCCTGGACCTCCAGGGATTGCTGGCATGTGTTTCTCCAAAACTGATGTGCCTGTTGGAAGAAATTGTTCTGTGAGGTCTATTCAAGCTCTCAGCTTGTTTCCACAACCCCCCCCCCC